>BQNB010001654.1:38036-50057 GCA_026074375.1 Tanacetum coccineum | reverse complement strand
TATTTTTGTGCGCCGCACTTCTTAACTGACATTGAATTCCCTTTGCATTTAATCACCAAACGCGCCGCACAATCTTTTGTATGCACTGCACATTTACCCGAAACTCAGCCTATAAATTGGGATGAATTTCACACATATTTCATCCATTCCTCACTTCACTTCATCATCTCTAACTCAAATATCTCTCATACAACAATCATATATGTTGATCCCTTCTTGACAGATCTTACTTAGCTTGTTAAAGCTTAGTTGTATTGGATAGATCCAAAATAACTATAGTAGAAACTAAGATTGAGAATATCACAAACTATGCGGAATCTAGCTTGTAATACTAAAAAGAATAATGAAACAGTAAAACAAGATCTTTACTAAACTTTTAATATATTGAATACTATTTTGAGTTTACAAAATAGCTATGAATACTAACTATGACTGTTATGCAAACTATGAAAAAACTAATATGAAAACTGATATCTAGATCTATGCCTTAGGGTTCCTTTTATACACCAAGGAAACCCTAATGGGCTTACAAAACGCGTAAAGTGATCAATGCATATCTATTCCTAATATATCTCATGCATATCACTTTAGCAGTACTAACTATATAACTAACAGTACTAATAAACTGACAGTACTAACATTTTGTACTGGCAGTACTAACTATAATACTAACAGTACTAACTAAGCTTGACAGTACTAACTCTTCCCTTGGCAGTACTAAGTGTGATAAGCTTAATTCCCAACAATCCTCCCCTAAACTTATGATTGTCATCCAAATCTACAAGTTTCTCTGAATTAAACCATTTGTGCTCAGAGAATGCTTCCAAACACTTTAGTGTCTTGGTCTATTTGCATGTATGAAGATTTTTCTTAAAAGCTCATTTGCCATCTCTGAATGTTGATCCATTTTTAGCTTGTTACACAACATCAAGGTCAGAAGCCCTCTTTTCAATAGATAATCTTTCTCAACCAACATGAAGATATCATGTCCTCTTACTATAGATACATGGTGAACACCACATGTATCATAAAGCCTCCATACCAAAGAATCATGCATATACTTTTAAAGCTTCCATAGAGTATCATCGTTATCTGGTTCAAACAATCTCTTCAATTTAACCCATAATTCCTTCTCTTTATCATATGTAGGCTATGTTGTACTGAATCTCTCCTTAACCAAATCCCAAAGCTTAACCAGGTCATCTCTATTAAATTTATTCAACATATCAGCAAAAATCTGATAAGCTTCTGTATGGTTTCCAACTCTAATAATTCTCCAATACCTTCTTGTGTCTTCAGAGTAAACCTCCCAGTTAATGTTTAGATATTTGATCTATAAGGCTTCAACATAAACTTCTTCCACTAGAGCTATCATCATCATTTGTTGTAAATCCTCTTGTGATAGCTCATATGCTTTTGGTTCTTCAATTGGTTCTGAGCCTTCTCCAGTCTTTTGCCTCTTTGAACTTTCTTCTTGAAGATTTAGACCATCTCTTTTCAGTCTCTAAACCTCCAACTCAGATCTCATAGGCACAAAAGATTGTACCCTCCTCATAGTAGTTTCAAAGATTTCTTTAACCTGCTTAAATGAAAGTGACTTCAATTGTTTAATAGAATAACCTCCTTCTTGGATCTTGATGTAATTTGACATGTAATTCTTTTGTTGAGTAGGAGTCATTGGCTTGTTCCTCTTAGCTTTAGCTCTTTGTTGAGCAAAGAACTTCTTTCTTTGATTGACAAGTTCTACAAGCTTCATTGGTAAATCTTCTTTACTATACTTTTCACTTGCTTGTAACTATTAAACAAGATCTTCATCTGCTGCAACTCTAGCCAATACATCATCCCATTAAGCATCTATAAAACCTTGAGCTGCTTGATGCACTTGAGCCATTCTCTATCTTTCTGCTGCATCAAACTCTTCTTGTAGCTTTTGAGCTACTTCTTCATCAGTTTCACTTGCAAGTAGTTTTTCTTGTTCTGCATTAAACTTTGCTTGTTCTTCTTCATGCAACTTCTGAGCTAATTCTTCATCAAGGCTCATCTGAATTTGAACTCTCTTTTTTATCTTCTTTGGTTGCTCAGACTCTTGCATAATGGTTTTACCTTTATCCTGTGTTGTTACTAGTGAAGGAATACTAACTTCTTGAACCATACCAGTAGTACTAACTGGCATTGATGCACCAGCAGTACTAACTGATTCTTCAGTAGTACTAAACAGTCCACTAGCAGTACTAATTCCACCACTGCCAGTACTAACTGCCTTCCTTCTTCTAGTACAAGAGTGAACATTTACAACTTCCCTTATTTTTCTAGCTGCATCTGCAAGAACCTTAGCTGCATTGAAAACTCCTAACTGATCTTCAGGTTGATCACTAACCTGTGTATCAATCTCATCATCAAACCTCCCCTAATCCTCAGCATCAATTTGAACCAAAGTAATCCCTGCATCTTGATTAATTACTTCTATCATACTATTTCCCTGTTTGGAAGGATCCTCATCATTATCTTCATCATCAGTAACCACAATTTTGGCTCTCCTTCTAGCTTGGCTTGTCTTGATAGTTTGCTCTAACTTCTTCACCTTTTTGATAAGTTTAGTAAAATCAACACCATAGGTTTGTTTTGTTTGCTTCAATTTTGTCTCTAAGCTTTCCACCTTGTTTGACAATTTTGTACATAGAACCGTCAATTCATGTAGTTTCATGCTGCCCTCATCACTTCTAAGTGTGTTAACTCTTGGGAGAGGTGAATCATAGG
Source organism: Tanacetum coccineum (assembly GCA_026074375.1). Lineage (NCBI taxonomy): Eukaryota > Viridiplantae > Streptophyta > Magnoliopsida > Asterales > Asteraceae > Tanacetum > Tanacetum coccineum. Next base: position 47,300 of record BQNB010001654.1, on the reverse strand, counting down.
ACTATGTAGGTACCCTCTCAGACCTAGTCTAAGCAATGGAACCCCCCATGGCTTCTTAGCACCTAGGACTACCACCTGCACCAATTCCCTAAGGAAGAGGCACATTAAGGATTGCCGTAGATTGGGTCTTATTTATGGTACCACTAACCTGCCCTGCATCTAAGCTAGCAGCAGTAGTGGCAGCCCTTTCCACTCTGTCATCCCACTCCTCATAGACAGCCTCATCTGCTACATTGGGTATAGGCTCACTAGTCTGAGGTAACTCAGTGACCTTATCAAAGGCTTGCCAAGGTGTTTAAGTCTTTTGGTGTAATGATGATTCAATATTAGGGATTGGTTCTTCATTAGTAGGTTGAGCAGTAGAAGGTGGTGGTTGGGGTTCAGATGGATGTCCTGAACCTTCACCCTCTTCTGCTTGAATTGCCAGCATACTTGGAAACAAAGGTGTGTGATCCCTAGAAAATCCTCTTTTCATATTGCTAAAAAGTTTTGGAGTTAAAGTATGAGCAATATATTTTCTGTTATGGGGATTAAGTAATCTTTTGTTCTTGTTCAACAATATTTGGATAAATCTTGGATACATTAAAAATTTATATTTACTATCCAAGTTTTTCACCATACCATCAAAAATCAATTTAGAAAAGTTAAAAGTTCTATTTGTGGCCAAGCAAATAATAGCAGTTGCTATATTGCTACTAAATTGTTCCCAAGAAGTTTTCTTAGGACTAAGACAGTGTAGGATGGTATGGATCAAAAATCTCCACTCAGGGGAAAACTTACCTTTTTGAAAAGTCAATTTATCATCAGTTAAAACATACCCCATCAGTGAGAGTTGATCAAAAATTTCAATATTTGGCAAAACACTAATGCCATCTGCATCTGCTAATTGGAGGTGTCTCCTAACAGATGCTTCAGTAAGAGTGAATTATTTGCCATCAACTGTAGCAGTTATTTCTTGTTCTCCATTATCAACTGTTTTAACAGTAGCAGTCTGCCAAAACTTTTCGATTAGAGAAACGTAGATAGTAGGATTCTTAGTAAGAGCATACCTTATATGACAACCATTGACAAAATCTATTATCTCTTGGAATCCTTCACTCCTAGTTGGTTTCTTTAAATAAGCGACCATGTTGTATTTGTTACAGAATTCCAAATTCGCCATTAGTGATGAAGTTATGATAAGGGTTCTAGGTTTATGTTCGTTGATGAGAGTATGAGAGTTTGGTAAAGTTAATTGAGATTTTATAGAAAGCGCTTAAGGTTTTGCTTGGACCGACTGAATAATATTGAATCTTTATCTTGAAGAAAGCTTATAAGGGAAAGAAAGATCAAGAATTATCTAAATTATAGACCCCTATAAGCGAAGTTGTTGGCGGAAATATCTCAACGGCTATAATTAATTAAGGAAAATATATTATGCTCCAAACAGTATTAACGGTAACACAGCAGTACTAATATTAGCCTAGCAGTATTAACTTTTTGCCTAGCAGTACTAATATTAGTCGAACAGTATTAACTTTTTCTCCAATAACTATACAACAACATGCCTCTATTCATCACAAGCACACTAGAAACGACTAGATAGACATGTGAGAATTCATGAGGATCCATATTTATGCATAACCCATGAATAAAAGTTAAGAACTGTTAACCAAAATATCAGTTGTAGCCCATTGCATTCCAAAAAGCATTTACATCATCAATGTTGATTCTCACAAGCTATGTTTCTATTTTTAATCTCACTTTATCTCTTCTGATAATCTTTGTGATTTGTTCTTCTCTGCTTGTTAATGTAGCTGACCATAGCATTTTCTTCAGAAAAATTAATCAATCACCTTGGATTGAGTTGAGACTTTTAGGTCGCCAATGATCCTGATATTTAGGAAGATCATTGTGAATTATGGTTATGGTAATAGGACTAAACATTATATGGTTGTCTCAAATTTTGATGTCAGCCTCTACACACCTACATCTTCATCATTATATGCTCCATCAAATATGCCAGTTTCTTCCAAAGATGGCATACTTGGATCATTAGAAATAGGACTAGCAGTATTAATATTTAGACTGCCAGTATTAATATTTGCATTGGCAGTATTAATACTTGGCCCAACAGTATTAACATATTGAGTACTGCTATGAGTATCCTTATCATATGAGCTCTGAGTACTTGAAGAGAGTGGTAAATTAGAAGGCATTAATGGTAGCAGTATGTATTCATGATCAGATGCTTTCTCCTGTCCAGCTTGCCCTACATTAACATTTGTCTCTATACCTGCATCATCATTATTTTGATTTCCTGCTACTGGCTCATAATTTATAGATTTTGTCAGTGAATCAATATCAAAGAGCCATTCTGGACCACTTCCTGCAACATTAGATTTATTTTCTAGAAATTTAATATGAAGGTTCTCTTCAACTTTCCTGGTTCTAGTGTTAAATAACCTAAATGCCTTACTATTTACAGAGTATCCAACCAAGAACCCTTCATCAGCCTTCCCCTAAAACTTGCCTAGATGATAGAAGGTATTCAAGATAGTAACAGGACACCCAAAAGGTCTCATGAAGTCTAGATTTGGTGGTCTACCAATTAAAAGTTCATAAGGTGTCTTGTTATGAGGCTTTGTTATTAAAACTCTATTCTGAACATAACAAGCAGTATTAATTGCTTCAGCCCAAAATATAGTAGGTAACAGTGAATCTGCTAGCATAGTCCTAGCTGCCTCTATTAGTGTTCTATTCTTTCTTTCAGCTACTCCATTTTGTTGTGGAGTCCTAGCAACACTAAATTCTCTCTTGATTCCTTTCATATGATAGAACTGATTCATTTTAGTATTTTTAAACTCAGTTCCATTGTCACATTCGATAATTTTAACCCTGTGATTTATTTGGTTTTCTATGCCTGTGATAAAAGTTTGAAGGATTCCACTAGTCTTATCTGTAGAGGCCAAAAAGAAAACCCAACTAAACCTACTAAAATCATCAATGACAACAAGGCAATACATCTTTTTATTTAGACTCTTTACAAATGTTGGACCAAACAAATCCATGTGTAACATTTGTAAAGGCTGGCTGATAGAGCTCACAATCTTGGTCTTACATGAGGCTTTGTGCTGCTTTCCCTTCTGACAGGAAACACATGTATGGTCATTTTCAAAAAGTTTTGAAGGCAAACCTCTTACAAAGTTTCCCCTCATAAGTTTGTTCATAGTTTTAAAATTTATATGACCAAGCCTCCTATGCCATAGATTAGACTCATTTATTGTAGCCTTTGCAAATAAACAAGTCAAACCTTCTGAAGGAACAACATTCTTTAGATCAAAATTGTACATGTTGTTCTGTCCGGGAACTTTAAGCAAGACTTGACTTTCATCAAGTAGCTTAAAGTCAGGAGATAGAACAAGACATTCAGTCTCAGTGAAAAGAACACTATTTTAATTGTCACACATTTGTGAGACAAAGAAAAGGTTAAACTTAAGTTTCTTTACAAAGTATACATATTCAAAGTCTAATTTCCTAGTCCTAATTTTACCCTTTCCAATAATTTTACCTCCTTTAGGACTTCCTCCAAATGCAACAAATCCACCATCAATTTCTTTATAATCTGAGAGGTAGAACTTATTCCCAGTCATATGTCTGGAGCATCCACTGTTAAAAATCCCTTGATCTTGTAAAGCATATTGTGGATTACCCTGTACTCAAAATAAGAGAATTAGTTTCTCTTGGGGACCCAAGCCATTACTGACTTGAGTCTACCTTGTGGATCAACATAGTCAAATATTTTAGGAGTGTATGATCCACTATCTTTGGAGAAATGGTCTATTACATTTCCTTTTGGTCTCTAAATCTAGCATGCTGAGGACTTAACAACATTATCCTTATTTCCCTCAACAGTACTAACTACTTCTTTTGGCCCAGCAGTAGTTACATTATTAAACCTAACAGTATTAATTTTTCCTTTAATATTATTGGTTTTAGCTGCTGATTTTTGGTTAAAAGGCCTTCTTACAGGTGAATGTGCTTTAAAATAAGAGTAAGTTGTGGGTAATGCATCATTCACATTTGGTTTAGGGGCATCAGTATTAACAGGCCTGGCAGTACTAATTGATGCGGCTGCTCTTGGAGAGTTTTGCTTAGCAGTATTAACTGGCACTTGTCCTGACTTTGTTGCAACAAAATTCCTTTTAGGATGTGTGTGAGTCAATTTATTTTGGTGGTTCACCCTATAAGCATTGTTCCATACTGGTCTAATTTCCCTTTGACCAGCAACCCTTCCCTTAATATTCATCATTGGTTTTTCTACCATTTTATTGTCATGAAAATCACAGTCTTTGATTAAATGGTTGAAACTCCCACGTACAAAACAAGCTTTCTTTATAAACTCAAAACCATTCCCTAGTTTCTGAGTCATCATCCCATTCCAGTTTCTTCAATTATCCCTAGGACTTTGACTTTTACTAGGATACTCTACTTGCCTATGTGTGTTTTCCTTATTAACAAATTTCACATTCTCACCAGATTTAACAAAATTGATTTTAGTAAAATTTGGTTTTGTCTGATCAAATTTAGGTCTAAACACACTATCATTATCATTATCAGTGTCCCATTCTTCAATGATAGGAGCACTAGGCCTAACAGTTTTAGGCTTTTCTACAATATCCTTACTAGTCTTAGATATACTAGTTTCAGTTTCAGGCACACTAGTGGTGGTTTTTCTCACTGCAGACTGAAAAATAGATTCATCTAACCTAGCAAAAGATAAGTTAGGTTTTGGGGGCATGTAGTTCCCAGTGTAGAGAGGGGGGGGGAACTGCATGGAATACCCTTGTAACCTTGTTTGAATCTATCATGTACTGGACTATCATCCACATCAACTTTCTCATACTGTTAAACACACTTAATGAACCACTTCACTCTCATTCCATAATAATTTATTTAATTCACACTCATTCATTTGACTATAATAACCAATGCCAAGTTTTTGTCTTTAGCACTTATTTGACTATTAATCAGTTTAGTTAGATTCTTTGATGATTCTTCAAAATTTTCTAGTTTAAGTTTCAAATCATCTTTCTCTTTTAAAGCTTCTTCTAACTGATTTTTAAGGTCTTTGATAGAAATATCTTTCACTTGGACATCATACTTTAAAAATGCAATATTTTCTTCATAAACAGCTTCATTCTTTTCATGAACAACTATCCTAGCTTCTAATGATTCTAATCCCATTTGATAACCTATTATTTCTAGATTAGATTTATTAAGAGCTTCACGCTGTTGTTGAATCAAAACTATTTTTTGAAGAGCTTCATATGATTTTAAACAATCTTTAGAGCAAGTATGTACCTCAGAGTCTGAACTTGATGAACCTTGAGATGTATAGGCCATTAGAGCAAAGTTTGTGATGCCTTCTTTAGCCTGAAAGCTCCAATCATAACCACCTATCCCATCTTGAACAACCAAGGCATTAGTAGTAGATGTGTCTACTGGTGCATTCCTTCTTGGATCATCTCTATTTCTATTCCCTTGATTCCTTGGTGACCTGCATTCTCTGGCAAAATGACCTCTCTTATGGCAGTTGTAGCATTCAACCTTTGTCATGTCAAAGCCAACAGTCTCTTTGCCATTTAAATCCACCTTCCTTCCTATTTTATTTATGAACCTCTTAACTCTCATGGTAAGCATTGCCACTTGCCATTTGAGATCCATTTCTTTAAGATCATCATCATCAATTTATTCCAAATCTTCATTGTCCAACTGCGGGGCATTGGATTGGTTAACAAAGAAAGAAAACATGACATCATCAGCATATGATGCAATAGAAGCTTGATCCTTAAAACTAGTAGCAGAAACACTATGAGCAATATTAACTATTTCATTAGTGTTGTTGGAGTTATCAGAGCAAATAAAGGCCATATTTTGAGAATTTGAGCTTAAACTTGTTTGGCCTTTGATCTCAGATTCATACACCTTCAGATTATTATACAAATCATCCATGCTCAATGTGTCTAGATCAGATTTGTTTCTCATGATTAAAGCAATATTATTCCAAGCTGATGGTAAACTTCTCAACAACTTTAGATTTGCATCCTCCTGACTTCACCATGGATTTCAAGTTGACTAATGAGCTTTTGAAACCTATCATAGGTTTTATCCAGTCCTTCTTGACTTGATGCAGCAAAGTTTTCATAATTCTGCTTGAGAATGGTCTTCTACATCTTTTTTGATTCCTTGTTGCCTCCAAACCTATTCTTGATAGCTTCTCATAGGGACTTTGCATCCTTGCAGGCATGAACTTCAGTAGGTGTTCATCAGGAATGCCTAGCATAAGAGTGCTTTTTGCTTTTAGTTCATTTTTCTTTGATAGCTTTTGTTCAGCAGTTTTAGGAGGAATATGACCTTCAGCACTAGCACTAGCTGATGCAACTGGTGATACTAAATCACCATTTACTATTACCTCCCAAAGGGCATGATCAGTGAAAGTAAGGTATTGTTCCATTCTCATGCTCCATAGATCATACTCCCTTATTTTGAGTACTGGAAGTTTTAGTGCAGACACCGTTTTGGTAGTTTCTGATTGTGACTCCATCTTTTCTTTGACTAACAGATCTTGAGTAGAGTTAGAGTTCTTCTTATTCAAAGTTTCTCAACAAGCTCTAATACCACTTGGTGATCCCTTTTGAACAGATCTTACTTAGCTTGTTAAAGCTTAGTTGTGTTGGATAGATCCAAGACAACTATAATAGAAACTAAGATTGTGAATACTACAAACTATGCGGAAACTAGTTTGTAATACTAAAAAGAACAATGAAATAATAAAACAAGATCTTGCTAAACTTTTAATATATTAAACACAATCAGAATTACAAAATAGCTATGAATGCTAAATATGATTGCTATGCAATCTATGAATACTAATATGAAAAACTAATGAGAAAACTGATATCTAGATCTATGCCTTAGGGTTCCTTTTATACACCAAGAAAACCCTAATGGGCTTACAAAACGCGTTAAATGGTCAATGCATATCTATTCCTAATATATCTTATGCATATCACTTTAGCAGTATTAACTATATAAGACTAACAGTACTAACTATACTGGCAGTACTAATAAAGTACTAGCAGTACTAACTAATATACCTAATAGTACTAACTACTTAGTTTATTTTCTTCAATCTTTAGCAGCAACTTCTATATGAACCTAGTAGTAGTAAATTTACACCTGCAGTAAGTAACTCAGGATTCCAACAGTGTGAAGTCTTGGTAAGCGCTAAGGGCTGTTGAAGAATTAAAAAGAAATGTTTAAGATAAAGGAGTGAAAAAGGGTCAATACATCTGCTGGTCATGGAATCACCAGATGATTGCTGACATGATAGTTGACATATGGGACCATTGATGCAATGCACAACCCTCTAGCCATCTCAGAATCTCTCAAAATATTTTGTTTCATTTTCACGGAGATTACACACTGTTTATCAACTTTACTCACTCCGAGTTAGTTTTTATGAAAAGGTGGCTGTCTGCTTACCTCTCGATCACTAAATCAAAGTGCACTATTGAGTCTAGAGCTAAAGAGATCATCCATTAAATCTCATTTGGATTTACTTGTCAAAATTATGCTTGTATATCACACAATGTGAACAACAAGAATTTATATTAAGAGTCCTACGCATTATCCTTGTGATTTTGCCAGAACAACCGAGTGATACTTAAGTATTCATCGTGAAGATGGAAATCCTGCTTGAGCCTACATAAACAAGCTCTAGGCCAGGTGACATGTGAGATCCTATTACGATCGAGTTGTGATATGGATATCAATTTCGGTCTAACTTCATGAATTAATGAATTTTGATGAAAAAGATAAACTGTTGCTGTGTCATAAAAAACTGTTTGCAATTGACACATCGACTGATTCTAAATCGATTCCTATTTATTGTCCATGGAAAGCCTCACAAAGGCTTTATGGAATAGAATCTAAACACTAATTGACGGACTTAATCGGGAAGATAGTAAACTTACCGGTTCAGTTAACTTCTTTACGTATTGTTGTCTGCTTTGAGATTGCTCTGGTATTGAGAACGGTAGTGCTGCCTCAAAACCTGTCAATAGATTTATTCGGAATTCTACCTGATCAAAGAAGTATTTATATTGAATATCGGGGAACCCGTGGTTGTATAACCGTTATTCAAAGAGTGTGACAAAGCAATTACTGTCCATATATGTTGTTTATCACGAACCATTTATGCAGATTTAATGACTGGTTGGTGCAGTTTCTTGATGACAAATCAAAGCCAATACCACATGCTCATACTTGACCGACATATATAAAGACATCATGAAAGCTCAAGTACATGTTTTAAGACTTCCACTACTCTGATACCGTAAGTCTTTCTTGAAGCGACAAAGTATTAAGTTGATACCGTACGTCCTCCAAAAAGTGACGAAGTGTTAAAGTTAAAGAATATCAAGAAAGATGGTTATACACGCTTTAAACATCAAGAAAAGTATGTGCATGTTGGTCCATAAGTCACAAGATCACATAAAGGAAAGAGATCACAAGATGATGATAAGAGATTATGCTTGGTTGATGATCTCAAGAAGTTCAAGATCACATTCATGTCAAGTCAAAGATACAAGTCAAAGCCTAAAGTCAATGATCACTACATCAATTCACAAGTTAAAGATTAAAGTTAAAGACTACGAGCTCAAGACTAAAGTCAAAGCATAGTATGCTAGGTTTAAGTTTTTATAAATTGGAGTGACCTCCCTTAGGGGGGAGATTGTTAGGAATACGAAAAGTATCGGTCACTTCCAATATAGTTAGTCATAGCTCATAGTTTAATCGAATGTAATGTTAGTAAGCTAACCGGGACAAAGACACATGGAAAGCCCATAACTCAAGCCCATGCCAGTTAGCTATGATGTATTTATACCCTCTACACATATTGAGAGGTTGTTGGTTGGTTCATTTTCTCACACATAATCTAATCTTTCTTTCTTTGTTACTTTCTCTTACTAGAACCTTCCTCCCATCCACTTTCTTTGTAGTTATTTGGTGTTATAGATTACTAGCATATTCTACATACAACAATCACATCTCTAATTCTTTAACCCGAAAACACCATAAACCTTGAAGATTAAAGATCAAACCACGAAGAACGAAGAAGAATATAGTATAATTATTAGAATAAAAAGTTGTATTTCAATTCCATACTTGTTACGGAGAGAATTTTGATCCATATTCTTACCTCGGATATACTATGTT
>BQNB010001654.1:0-33939 GCA_026074375.1 Tanacetum coccineum | reverse complement strand
ACTATCATACATGCCTTTTTTGAGCATCAGGGGATGAGTTTCAGAACCTACGACAATAACGTTCTCTGCCATATTAGCCATTGTGAATTTGATTGTGTAGTCTTTGAAAGAGTTGATATTTGTAAGGATCGTTTTGGCGAGAGGAAGTGTTGTTTTTGTGAGAGTTTTGTAGAAAGATTGTATTTTTAACACGAACCGAGTCAAAAGATTGCAATTTTATTAATTTAGTTTATTAAAAAACCTTAAAGTTTAAACCTTTTTAACTTAAAAACCTTAATTTTAACCTAAAACCTCTTAATTAAATAACTACTAACTTTGAAAAATCACCTTTTGAACATTCAATTCCCACTAAAAACTCTAACTCTTTTTTTTGTTAAATTAATAATAAAAATAACCTTTTAAAACCCAAAAAAAAAACCAAAACTCTAATTTTAAAAACTAGGCTTTAGTTTTTCAGTTTGGAATCGTTCCGGGTTCGGAGGTTCGGCTCGGCTTAGTAACCGATCTAGGGGTGGGTCGGTTGGGTGTTGGTGACCGATTCTGGTGTAGATGGTTCGGTTGGGGCTTGGTGACCAAATATGAGGTTCGGTTGGGCTCTTATGACCAATCCAGTTATTCGGTTGGGCTCTTCTGACTGAAAGTGTGGGTCAGTTGGAGGCATGTAACCGATCCACGTGGATCAGTTACGGGTTGTTCCGGTTTTGTTTCCGAGTTGTTTCCGGTGATGTTTCTAGTTTAAAGATTGAATCTTTTTCCAAAAAAACCACTAAAGTTTGCAACTTTATGCAAAAGTTCGAAACCACTAAACCACTAAAGTTTGCAACTTTATGCAAAACACTAAAAGTCTTCAACTTAAACGTGCATATCATGTTTTTAAAAGACTTTTGCAAAGTTAAATGCAAAAGTTCAAAACTTTATCCTCCGAAATCTCTAAAAATTACAACTTTCTTCAAATTTTAAGTCTTTGTCTTCAAGAACTTGTCTTTTTAGTCTTCATAGTCTTCATAATCTTCAAGTTCTTCAAAGTCTTCAAATTTGATAACTTTCTTCACTAAAAACACTTCAAATCATCCCATGGCGATTGATACCAATTGATAATAATACTAAATACTACTAATCATACAAAATACTAAACTATATATAGAGAGAGAAAGAACACGCCTAGAGGGAGAGAGAGAGGGTTAGGTCGTGTGGGTGATGAGAGGAGAGGGAGAGGAGAGAAATAAAGAAACATTGGATTAGAAGAAATTGCCAAACACCCCTTTTGAGATGATCAAGTTCCAAGAATCTTGTTTTGCATCTCCATAACATCTTGAAGTTCATATTGCTAAATCTTGTACATCATTTAGTAGTTATAGTTGTATTCATCATCATTGTAAATCAAGTTTAGTGTTGTTGGGTTGATTCTACCGTGTGAAGAATCCGGTATTTAGCTTTGTACCATTAAAGGTGTAAGCAACGTTGTGAGGCTTCTCCGTCGGTTAAAGGAGATTAGTGACTGTTGGGATTAAAAGTCTTCTTGAAGTTAGTGCTGCAAAAGTTTGTATTACAGCTGCTAAGCATAAGTTAGTGCTGTTCATTAACTTTAATGAAAAATATGCTAAGTAGTTAGTGCTACTAGTATAAAGTTCGTACTGGTAGTTCATAGTTACTACTGCTAGTATATATGTTAGTACTACTAGTGTAAAGTTAGTACTGCTGGTGAAGATTGAAGAAAATATTCTAAGTAGTTACTACTGCTTGTACACAGTTAATGCTGCTGGTGTATAAGTTACTGCTGTTGGTGCTAAGTTAATGCTGCAAGTACAAAAGTTATAACTGCTCAACGATTAAGACTGCTTAAAAAGTTTCTACTGTCAGAAGAGAATGGATACAGACAGAAGAAAGGATAAAGATTGATTGGAGATCAAGATTACCTACGTGATAAGTATTAGTTATTTATAGAATAGATCATAGAGAATATTCTAAGTTTTAGGAATATATTGCAAATCGACAAGGACTCCTTGGTGTATAAAAGGAGGTCCTAGGGCATAGAGTTTGATATTTAGAAATCTTTTGTTTTGATATCGATATAGCTTCAAGGTTTTGTAACCCTAATACTAGTTAGAGTATTCGTATTAATATATTGAAGCTTTGTTTGTTAATCTGTGTGTTCATTAGAATTACTATTCTATTGCATGTTCTTCTTATTGATCAAATATTAGATTCCGCATAATCTTTGGTATATTTTTACAAAGTTTCTACCATATTTGTGTGGGATTTATCTTGCATAACTAAACCTTACACAAGCTAAGGAATTCAAGATCCATTCAAGTGGGATTAACAAGTGGTATCAAAGCTTGTTGCTTTGAGATACTTTGCTAAGAAGAAACTGCTTTTACACACAAGGTTTGTTTGTTACAAAGAGATGGATCAAGACTCAGCACATATGGTGATTGCATCAAAAGTGGCTATGCTCAAACCATGTGAGTATGAGCTTTGGAGGATGAGGATAGAACATTACATCCAGATGATTGATTATTCTCTATGGGAAATCAAAGAGAATGGTAATGCACCTCCAATAACAAAAGTTGTTAAAGGTGTTAAGACTATAATTGCTCCTACAACTGCTGAAGAAAAGGCACAAAGGAGGTTAGAGTTGAAGACGAGAAGAACTTTATTGATGGGCATCCCTAATGAACATCAATTGAAGTTTAACTCCATAAAAGATGTCAAGTCATTGTTGCAGGCTGTTGAGAAGAGGTTTGGAGGGAATGCTGCTACTAAAAAGACTCAGAGGAATCTTCTAAAGCAGCAGTATGAAAATTTTACTGCATCTAGCTCAGAAGTGTTAGATAAAACCTTTGATATGCTTCAAAAGCTTATCAGTCAGTTGGAGATTCATGGTGAAAGTATCTCACAAGAAGATGTGAATTAAAAGTTCTTAAGAAGTCTGTCACCAGAATGGAACACACATACCATTGTGTGGAGGAACAAGCCTGAGATAGATACACTAATCCTAGATGATCTTTACAACAACCTGAAGATCTATGAACCGGAGGTTAAAGGGACATCAAGCTCAAGTACAAACACACAAAATGTAGCCTTTGTAACCTCAAATAGCAGCAACAGTACAAATGGAGCAATTAATACTGCTTATGGTGTTACAACTGCTAGCATTCAAGCTATTGCTGTTAACTCAACAACAATTAACAACTTGAGTGATTCTGTCATCTGTGCTTTCTTTGCAAGTCAACGAAATAGTCCACAACTTGACAATGAGGACTTGCAACAAATTCATCCTGATGATTTAGAAGAGATGGATTTAAGGTTGCAGGTGGCTATGCTAACAATAAGGGCAAGGAGATTCTTGAAGAACACTGGAAGGAAGTTTTTTGTGAATGGTACTGATCCCATTGGGTTTGATAAGTCCAAGGTGGAGTGTTACAACTACCACAAAAGGGGATACTTTGCAAGGGAGTGCAGGGCTCCAAGGAACCAAGAAAACAGGAATAGGGAGAACACAAGAAGGGTTTTGCCAGTAGAGATAACTACTTCTAATGCTTTGGTATCTTGTGATGGTTCTGGTTATGATTGGAGTGATCAAGCAAAAGAAGGTCCAACTAACTTTGCACTCGTGGCTTACTCTTCTACAAGTTCTAACTCTGAGGTATCTACTGATTCAAACTGTTCATCATCTTGTTTGGAAAATATTAAAATTCTTAAAGAATAAAATTAACAACTGTTAAAAGACTTAAGGACATCTAAGTTAAATGTTATTGCTTATAAAACAGGTTTAGAGTATGTAGAAGCAAGACTTCTAGTTTATAAGAAAAATGAGTCTGTTTATGAGGAAGATATCAAGGTCTTAAAACATAAAATTCATTTAAGAGAAGTAGCCATTACAGAGCTTAGGAGGAAGTTGGAACCGGCTCAAAAACAAAAAGATGAAATTCAGCTAATAGTAGAAAATTTTGAGAATTCATTTAAAAGCTTAACCAAACTAATAGACTGTTAGATAGTTGATAAGTGCAAAACAGGTTTAGGGTATAATGTTGTTCCACCTCCTTATACAGGAAACTTTATGCCTCTAAAACTTGATTTGTCATTCTCTGTCTAGAAGAGTTTGTGAATGAGCCTATAGTTAGTGAGCCTACAGTTAAGAAGCCTGTAGTTGAGACTAGTGAAGCTAAGGCTAGTGCAGACAAGCCTAAAGTTGTTAGGAAGAACTTTGGTGCCCTATTTATTGAACATTGGATATCAGATAGTGAGGATGAAGTTGAGTCACAGCCTAAGATAGAGAAGAAAACTATTAAACCTAGTTTTGCTAAAATAGAGTTTTTTAAATTTAAAGAGCAAGTATAATCTCCTAGGAAAACAACTGTTAAACAAGGTGATCAAAATAGGCTGAACACACATAGTCCTAAAGGAAACCAAAGAAACTGGAATTACATGATGTCTCAAATATTAGGTAGTAATTTTGAGATGATTAATAAAGCTTGCTATGTGTGTGGAAGTTTTGATCATCTGCAGTATGATTGTTATAACCATCAGAGACAGTTTAATAATAAAAAGAAGGTAAAACCAGTATGAAACTATACTTAAAAGGTGAATCACCAAATTTTTTCTAGAATGACTCACCCCAGTCTAAAAAGGAACATGGTTCCAAAAGCAGTATTAATAAGGTTAGGCCTAATATCACTTACTACAGCTAGACCAATTAATACTGCTCAACCCAGAACAACAGTAAATAGTGCAAGACCAATGACAAATGTTTTTAATAAAGCACATTCAACTGTTAAGAGGCCCACTCACAAGAATACAACATTTAAAAAGATTAATTTTAATCAGAGGGTTAATACTGTTAAGGATAAAAACGTTAATGCTGTTAGGCCAAAAGCAGTAGTTAATACTGCCAGGCTAAAAGCAGTACTTAATGCTGTTAAGAGAAATAATGTTAATGCTGTTAAGGCCTCAGCTTGTTGGGTTTGGAAACCAAAGACTAAAGTTATAGACCATGTTTCCAAACACATTAGTGCATCAATGAAATTTAAAAGATTTGATTATATTGATGCACAAGGCAGATCCAAGTCAATGATGGCTTAGGTCCCCAAAAGAGACTGATTTTCTTACCTTATGTGCAGGGCAATCCATAACATAATTTGCAGGAGAAAGGAGTGATTAACAGTAGATGCTCAAGGCACATGACAAGGAACATGTCCTATCTTACTGACTCTGAAGAATTTGATGGAGGATATGTTGCCTTTGGAGGTAACGCCAAAGGAGGGAAAATCACAAGCAGGGGCACAATCAAAACTGGTAATTAGATTTTGAGAATGTGTATTTTGTAAGAGAGTTAAAGTTTAACCTCTTTAGTGTCTCACAAATGTGTGACAAAAGGAATAATGCTCTCTTTAATGACACTGAATGTATTGTTTTATCTCCAAACTTTAAGTTAACAGATGAAAGTCATGTTTTACTTAAAGTTCCTAGAAAGAACAATATGTATAGTGTTGATTTAAAGAATATTGTTCCTAAAGAAGGTCTAACTTGTCTCTTTGCAAAAGCAACATCTGATGAATCTAAACTTTGGCATAGGAGTCTTGGACACATAAATTTCAAAACTTTGAATAAACTGGTTAAAGAAAATCTTGTAAGAGGTTTACCTTCAAAACTTTTTGAAAATGATCAAACCTGTGTTGCTTGTCAAAAGGGAAAGCAACATAGAGCTTCTTGTAAGTCCAAAACAGTAAGTTCAATCAGCCAACCTTTACATATGTTGCACATGGATTTGTTTGGTCTAACATTTTTAAAAAGCTTAATGAAAAAGATGTATTGCCTAGTTGTCATAGATGATTACAGTAGGTTTAGTTGGATTTTCTTTCTAGCTAATAAGGATGAGACTAGTGGCATTCTTAAGTCCTTTAATACCACAGCTTATTTTTGGATGATAAGCCAAACTTGGATGGGCTTATTGACTCTTACTAACTTGTCTTTAACAAGTCAGAGCTTGTAGATCCCTTTGTTTACCCTATTTTGAGCAAGGGATATTGTAAGTTCACTTTTACATTTTTGCTTATTTCCTGTAGCAAGTGCTTATTACTGCTTATTATAGCTGTTTTATGCTTTGTGTATGCTTGTTTATTGCTTATATGTGTTTTAGTTAAGTTTTTCATCAAAACTGTCTTGATTTGCCTTTTAACTGCTTATTGTTTATTGGCTTATTTAAGTGCTTATTGTGGTGTGCTTGTTGATCATATTTGCTTAACATTGGTAACTTGTCATCTGTCTTTAAGTAATTTTTCTTAAATCTTTATAAATCAGCTTAAAAAAGGATTTTTCAAAATTAAAGGGGTGTTTGGTTTAAGAATGAAAATGGGTCAAAATGAGTGTAAAGTTGTTTTGGGTCATTAAGTCAGATTTAACAAGCCTTTTTAAGTCCTTTTCATCTGTTTTTAGAAGTTTTAAAAGTCTTAATCTCATTTTCAAAGTTATTTCTATAAGTGATTTGAATCTGTGATAATTTTGCCTTATAGTTTAGCTTATTTACTTAGAATTTGATTAGGCTCTTATAGATGTGGTTTTCAAGCTTGTTTTTAAGTCCAAATGCAGTAGAATAGAAGTTGTTTAAGTGTGCATGAGTGTTTTTGTTATTGCTAAAATCTGTCAAAAAATTTGCCAAATGTTATTTTTGGAAAAACAGCTTTTCATTTGCTCATTGATGCTTATTCTTAATTTCAAAATGGGTTTTGATTAATGATATAAGTTCTTTGAGGTTTAAATTTAATCTGTTTGTTGGTCTCATATTCATAAGGTTCTGTTTAAGTGCTTATTTTTAAGCTCAAAAGTGGTATTTTCTAAAGAATGTAAAAAATTTCTAAGTGTTGTGATCTGAACAAACAACTTTTTCATCAAGCTTTTTCAAGGCTTATTTGTGTTTCAAACTACTTTTTGATTGATGATATTTGTAGCTTATTGTTAAAGCTTTTTAGGGGAATAAGCTGTTTATCCATAAGGACCTGTTTTCTAGCTTAAAAATAAGCTAGAAAAGTCCCCTTTTGGCTATTTGCCTGCTGTTTTTGATGTAAATGCTTATTTGATTTATGAGCTTATCTGCTTATTGTTTTTGCTTATTCTAGTTTTAGTCTTGTTTAATAGGTTAGTTTAAGCCCATTTTAGCTTATTTCTTTTAGTTTAGAGCTTATTTAAGCTTATTTGCATTTTAATTTAAAAATTTTAAGTTTTATAGCTTTTTAGTGAATCTGTCTGGTTAGCTTAATTTCTTAGCTTATTTTGTTCTCATATGCTTATTGGGGCTTTAGCTTATTTTGTAGTTACATTTGCTTATTTAGTTTTAAAAAGCAAAACAGTTTAGCTTAAAGTCACTTAGTGTAATATAGCTTATTCTGTCACCCTATAAGTGTTTATTCCGTGTTTATTTTTGGTTTCTACAAAAAGTGATTTTGTAAAACTTGCTTATTTGTTGCTTATCTAAAAAGTTATAAAAATGGCATTTAAAAAACATTAGGAGTTGGGGAAGTTCCTGGAATGAGCAAGGACTCGAACCCAGGACCTCAACCCCTACTCACCAAACGTTTTAACTCACACACTCACTACCACTAGCGCCATTGGGACTTTTCCGTTAGTTTTTGCACAATCTATATATTTAAACACGTTTTCACCCTTTTAACCCATAAGCACTTCGTAGCTTTTTAGGGCTTTTTCTTAGCTTATCTGATAAGCTGGCTTAACCAACTTATCTTTCCTAGGAACTTTACATCGTTTAGGACTTTCTTCCAATTTTTTAGATTTTTCCTCCTTTATTTGTTATTTTTATTTATTTTTCGAAATTTAAAAATTTAAAAAATCATTTAAAAATAGTTTAATTAATCAGAAAAATACAAAAAAATAGGTTTTAGATTTAGAATAAATATTTTTGGTTTACCAAAGGTTTAAAATCTTTTCATCATTTTTAGAGTTTGTCTTAAATTTTCATTTTTGCTTTTTAATGTTAATTTTAGAAATTAGTTTTTAATTATTTAAGTAGTGAAAAAATATTTTTCTGAGTTTTATGATATTTCAGAGTTTTCTAGAAGTAGAAAATCATTTTTTTGGATATTTTAGGAATTAATTTGTCATTTCCTAAAATTTTAAATAGATTAAATAGGTTTTTAATTCATAAAAAAACATTAAAAAGTCAAAAAAATATATTTCCTTTTTAGAAAATTTTCTTTTGTCATTTTAGAGGTTTAGAAACCAAATTTGCATTTTTAGTGTTAATATTTTCCTTAGTTAGTTTTTAGGATCCCCGTTTTGCGTTTTTAGTTTAAAATAGTTTTGCCTAATTTTTTTAAGTGTTTGCATTAATTTTCTCATAGTTTTAGAAAACCAATTAAAATCTTGTTCTATTCAAGCATCGATTATCAAAATGACTCTTGACTTTCAATTGCATTCCTCGTTGGGGATAACGACCCGGGAATCACATACTTCCGGATATATATTGATTTTCTTTGTGAATTTTGACTAGTTAGTTATATATATATATAACTATATTAATCAAATTTTTGGCGCCGCTGTTATATATATATAACTATATTGATTTTCTTTGTGAATCACATACTTGGGAATCAAAGGTTGACTTGTTGAAATTTGCTAGTTAGTTATATATATAACTATATTAATCAAATTTTGGCGCCGCTGCCGAGGAGGATTGTATACGATTGTCACTGCGTTTGACAATTTGTGCTTTGAAGATCTTTCCGTGTGAAGCTATTTTGCTTATTTTCAAAAAAAAATAATACAAAAAGATTTTTCTTTTTTTTAGTATATATATAAAATAAAATAAAAATAAAATCAGAAAAATATAAAAACATTGTCCATAAAAAGAAATAAAATTCACCATCAATATAATACTTTCAACTGAAGTATTATCATTAATAAGTTCCCGAACAAAAGATAAAAACTTACTTTTTGTGTCACTTGCGAGGTACGGTTCACCTTTGAAAGATAAACAAACTCTAAGAGGGGTATAAGGCGGGTTGTTCCAACGAACTACGACCCTAAAGGAGAAAGGTTTTTAATGGCTTCGCGCTTTCTTACTCCTCCGCTCCTTTGTGCGTTTTTCTCTTTAAAGAGTTACCGAGAAGGTTGTTGATTATTAGGTTTAAGTGTCTTATCTCATTGTCCGTTATTAAAATAAATTGTGAATTCATTGTTGAAAAACAAAAAAAATAGTATAAATTTTCTTTCTACATTTTAGTACATGCGCACTCGTTCTCAATCCCGTAATTCTAACCGTCAACAACAACAAGTCCCACTGACTTTTGTTGAACTATTTAATATTGTGGAACCAATTGAAAATCAAGCTCCTCCCGTAGTTACGATGGCCGATAAAACGTACTATGGCACAATTGCTCGAAGCACCCACCGAGGGTTACGAGGATGTAATCATTGTTCCCAAGATCACTGCGGACAACTTTGAGCTTAAGCATGGTTTGCTTACTCTTGTTCAAAATAAACAATTTTTTGGACATGACAAAAAAGACCCGATGCTCACATTCGATATTTCAAACAGATCCACTTCTAAGATGAAGTTCCCGAAGTCCCGAGTACGTCTGGTTAAGCTTATGCTTTCCCATTTTCCTCGAGGGGCCGCCCGGTTTTGGCCTTAATATGAACCCTTGTGCGATCGATTCTTACATGGGATGATCTTGTTTCAAAATTCATAAACAAATTCTTCCCTCCTTCTAAAACAACAAACCTTCGAAATGAAATCATGAGATTTCAACAACGATTTGATGAAACGTTTTACGAGGCATGAGACTGCTTCAACGATCTTCTTCGGGCATGCCCACATCATGGATTTTCGGAGTTACATCAACTCGATACTTTCTACAATGCTTTGAATTCTAATGATCAAGATTCATCGAATTCCGCCGCGGGTGGTAATTTTTTAGATAAAATGCCCCGAGATTGCCTAAGAATCATCGAGAGCAAATCCAAAGTTTGTAATTCACGTAACAAACCGGTTGTTGCCAAAGTGAGTATGAGCAATTCTACCCCCGGTATTTCTCCCGATGTTGCCGAACTTAAAGATATGGTAAAAGCCTTACTTCTCGATAAGAAAAACCAATCTCAAGCTCCCGCTCCCGTGAAAGCGGTCGAGGAAAGTTGTGTAACTTGCGGTGGTGCTCATTCTTATCTAAATTTTCCCGCCACCGATGGCAACGTTTATCGTGACAATATTCAAGAATATATTTCTCAAGCTGCCGTAGCTAATTTCAACCAAGGAAATACCAGTTACCGACCCCCGATGGCTAATCAAATTCGACCTCCCAGTTTTCCTCCCGTTCAACAAAACCAAGAAAATAATCAAAACCGTTACAATCAAAGTGCCGGGGGAATAATTAAAATAAGGCAAAATTTATCGACACTCGGATATATCACTCTCAGGTTCACCAAGCTCCGCCTTACCAGAAGACTCCAGCTCTCAAACACAAGTGTGTCGAAGGATGACTTTCAAAAACTACGTCAAAGTAATGATGCGCGTGGTTATGCGAATTATGTCAAATCAAAATCAAAATTTGCAAATAAAATGACCAAAGTTAACGGACATGCTTACCAAGTTCGTTGGAGTTCCTTAACACTTCTACTTCGGTGTTCAGGACTATACTCCTTGTTAATACAATTACTAACCGAAGGAAGACTTGAAAGGTTTTTACCACCGAAGCGGTGTTGCTTATCAAGGACCTACGATTCCTACTACTTCTTCTTCTCCTCCTAAAGTAGTGGAACGTGAAACTGAGGTGACAAAGGACACTACTTCATAATCAATGGCTGAGATGATACCCTTGAAGCTCTCACACAACAAGCACACCCTCAGTCTCTCTCACGAAGAAAGCACACATCTAGAACCTTCATTGGCTTGTTATAAATAGGACTCATTGTAAGCCCTTGGGCACTTAGTTTTTTTTATTCACTAGTTAATATCTTTTTATACAATTTTCATGCTTTTTTTTGTGGTGTAAACTTTCTAATTTTGTAATGTTTTGTTTTAAATTAATGAAAAGCAATTTTTAGTTAAAAACTTTCTCTTTTTACAGAAAATTTGTGTTTTATTGTTGTCGCAAAAAGCCTTCGCATAAAGTACTTTTTACAAAGGTTTTTCTTTTTTTAATCATATAAGCAACATGTTTTTAATTTAAATATAAAATACTTAATAAAATTTTACAAAAAAAACCAAAAAAAAAAAGAATCCACTCCCTAAAATACCACAGCTTATTTTTGGATGATAAGCCAAACTTGGATGGGCTTATGGACTCTTACTAACTTGTCTTTAACTAGTTAGAGCTTGTAGATCCCTTTGTTTACCCTGTTTTGAGCAAGGGAAATTGTAAGTTCACTTTTAGATTTTTGCTTATTTACTGTATCAAGTGCTTATTACTACTTATTTCTACTTATTATAGTTGTTTTATGCTTGTGTATGCTTATTTATTGCTTATATGTCTTTTAGTTAAGTTTTTCATCAAAACTGTCTTGATTTGCCTTTTAACTGCTTATTGTTTATTGGCTTATTTAAGTGCTTATTGTTGTATTCTTGTTGATCATATTTGCTTAACATTGGTAACTTGTCATCTGTCTTTAATTAATTTTTCTTAAATCTTTATAAATTAGCTTAAAAAAGGATTTTTCAAAATTAAAGGGGTGTTTGGTTTAAGAATGAAAATGGGTCAAAATGAGTGTTATTTTTGGAAAAACAGCTTTTTCATTTGCTCATTGTTGCTTATTCTTAATTTCAAAATGGTTTTTGATTGATGATATAAGTTCTTTGAGGTTTAAATTTGATCTGTTTGTTGGTCTCATATTCATAAGGTTCTGTTTAAGTGCTTATTTTTAAGCTCAAAAGTGGTATTTTGTAAAGATTGTAAAGATTTTCTAAGTGTTGTGATCTGAACAAACAACTTTTTCATCAAGCTTTTTCAAGGCTTATTTGTGTTTCAAACTGCCTTATGATTTGATGATATTTCTAGCTTATTGTTAAAGATTTTTAGGGGAAAAAGCTGTTTAGCCATAAGGATCTGTTTTCTAGCTTAAAAATAAGCTAGAAAAGTCCCCTTTTGGCTGTTTGCCTGCTGTTTTTGATGTAAATGCTTATTTGATTTATGAGCTTATCTGCTTATTGTTTTTGCTTATTCTAGGTTTAGTCTTGTTTAATAGGTTAGTTTAAGCCCATTTTAGCTTATTTCTTTTAGTTTAGAGCTTATTTAAGCTTATTTGCATTTTAGTTTAAAAATCTTAAGTTTTATAGCTTTTTAGTGAATATGTCTGGTAGGATTAATTTCTTAGCTTATTTTTGTTCTCATATGCTTATTGGGTGTAGTTAAGTTTCTGCTTTAGCTTATTTTGTAGTTACATTTGCTTATTTAGTTTAAAAAAGCAAAATATTTAGCTTAAAGTCACTTAGTGTAATATAGCTTATTCTGTCACCCTTAAAGTCACTTAGTTTGCTTATCTAAAAAGTTATAAAAATGGCATTTAAAAAACATTTAGGAGTTGGGGGAAGTCCTAGGTGAGCAAGACTCGAACCCAGGACCTCAACCCCTACTCACCAAACGTTTTAACTCACACACTCACTACCACTAGCGCCATTGGGACTTTTCCGTTAGTTTTTGCACAATCTATATATTTAAACACGTTTTCACCCCTTTAACCCATAAGCACTTCGTAGCTTTTTAGGGCTTTTTCATAGCTTATCTGATAAGCTGGCTTAACCAACTTATTTTTCTTAGGAACTTTACATCGTTTAGGACTTTCCTACAATTTTTTAGATTTTTCCTTCTTTATTTGTTATTTTTCGAAATTTAAACATTTAGAAAATCATTTAAAAATAGTTTAATTAATCAGAAAAATACAAAAAAATAGTTTTTAGATTAGATAAATTTTTTATGTTTAAAAAAAGTTTTAAAAACTTTTCATCATTTTAGATTTTAAATTTCTTTTTTAGCTTTTTAAATTAATTTTAGGAATTAGTTTTTAATTTTAAAAGTTAGTGAAAAATGTTTTTCTGAGTTTTTATGATATTTTAGACTTTTCTAAAGTAGAAAATCATTTTTTGGAATTTTTTGGAATTAATTTGTCATTTTCTAGAATTTTAAATAGATTAAATAGGTTTTTAATTCATAAAAAATCATTAAAAATTCAAAAAAGTATAATTCCTTTTTAGAAAATTTTCTTTTGTCATTTTAGAGGTTTAGAAACCAAAATTTCATTTTTAGTGTTAATATTTGCCTTAGTTAGTTTTTAGACGCGTTTTTAGGATCCCCGTTTTGCATTTTTAGTTTAAAATAGTTTTGCCTTAATTGTTTTTAAGTGTTTGCATTAATTTTCCCATAGTTTTAGAAAACCAATCATAATCTTGTTCCATTCATGCATCGATTATCAAAACGACTCTCGACTTTCAATTGCATTCCTCGTTGGGGATAACGACCCGAGAATCACAAACTTCCGGATATATATATATATATATATATTGATTTTCTTTGTGAATTTTAACTAGTTTCCTTGGTCAAAGGTTGACTTGTTGGAATTTGCTATTTATATATATATATATATATATGTTAATCATTAATACTATTAGACAAGTTAATGCTGCTCACTCAAAACAACAGTGAATGCTGCTAGACCAATGTCATATCTTTCTAAAACAACACATTCAACTGTTAAGAGGCCCATTCATAAGAATACAACATTTAAAAACAGTAATTTTAATCAGAGGGTTAATACTGTTAAGGATAAAAATGTTAATACTGTTAGGCCAAAAGCAGTAGTTAATGCTGCTAGGCCAAAAGCAGTAGTTAATGCTGTTAAGGGAAATAATGTTAATGCTGTTAAGGCCTCAGCTTGTTGGGTTTGGAAACCAAAGAATAAAGTTTTAGACCATGTTTCTAAACACAACAGTGCATCAATCACCCTAAAGAAGTTTGATTATGTTGATGCACAAGGCAGATCCAAGTCAGTGATGGCTTGGGTCCCCAAAAGAAGCTGATTTTCTTATCTAATGTGCAGGGCAATCCACAAATGGATTTACAGGATCAAGGAGTGATTGATAGTGGATGCTCAAGGCACATGACAAGGAACATGTCCTATCTTACAAACTATGAAGAGATAGATGGAGGATATGTTGCCTTTGGAGGTAACCCCAAAGGAGGGAAAATCACAGGCAGAGGTACAAAAGCTTGTGATAACAAAGATAAAGCTAGAATGGAGACGGTACCTAGCAAAGATTACATTCTGCTACCATTATGGACTGCTGATCCATCATTATCTCAAATTTCAAAGAGTTCTCCTGATGCTGGATTCAAACCTTCAAGTGATGATGAAAAGAAGGTTGATGAAGATTTAAAAAATAGTGAAGGTATTGATCAAGAGAAGGAAGATAATGTTAACAGCACTAACAATGTTAATGCTGCTAACATAAATAAAGTTAATGTTGTATGTGGAAAAACAAGCATTAAACTTCCTGATGATCCAAATATGCCTCCTTTAGAAGATATTGTCTATTCAAATGATGATGAAGATGTTGGTGCAGAGGCTGACATGAACAATTTGGATGCATTTATGCCTGTCAGTCCTATTCCAACTACAAGAGTACACAAAGATCATCCAGTTGAACAAATTTTTGAAGACTTGAATTCAGCACCTCAAACAAGAAGAATGACCAAGAATTTGTTTTGTTTCTTTTTTTAATAATTTGTATTTTGTTTAAATTTTATTTTGTTTTCAAGAATATGGTTTGTTTAGTTCAGTTCAGCAAAGAACAAACCTTAAAGACTTTCAAAATTGCTTATTTGCCTCACAAGTAGAACCCAAGAAAGTAATCCAAGCATTGCAGGATCCAAGCTGGATAGAATCCATGCAGGATGAGCTTCTACAATTTAAATTATAAAAGGTTTGGACCTTGGTGGATTTACCAAATGGAAAAAAGGCCCTAGCACTAATGGGTCTTCAGGATTGAAAAAAGGATGAAAAAGGAATTGTGATTAAAAATAAAGCAAGATTGGTTACTCAAGGGTACACACAAGAAGAAGGGATTGACTATGATGAAGTCTTTGCCCCTGTTGCAAGAATTGAAGCAATTAGACTATTTTTAGCCTATGCCTCATTTAAAGACTTTGTGGTGTACCAGATGGATGTCAAGAGTGCTTTTCTTTATGGTAAGATTGAAGAGGAAGTCTATGTTTGTCAACCACCAGGATTTGAAGATCCAGACTTCCTTGACAGAGTATACAAAGTAGAAAACGTGCTTTATGGACTGCATCAAGCTCCCAGCGCTTGGTATGAAACCTTGTCAACTTATTTGTTGGACAATGGGTTTTAGAGAGGAAAGGTAGACAAGACTTTGTTTATCTAAAGGGACAAAGGTGATATTCTGTTAGTTCAAGTGTATGTAGATGATATCATTTTTGGCTCTATAAAGAAGTCATTATGCAATGCTTTTGAAAAGTTGATGCATGAGAAATTTCAGATGAGTTCTATAGGAGAACTTACATTCTTCTTGGGATTAGAAGTGAAGCAGAAGAATGATGGCATATTCATTAGTCAAGATAAATATGTTGTTGAAATTCTAAAGAAGTTTGGGTTTACAGAAGTCAAGACTGCAAGCACACCAATGGAAACTCAAAAGCCTTTGCTTAAGGATGAAGATGGTGAAGAAGTGGATGTTCATTTATATAAGTCAATGATTGGTTCATTGATGTATCTTACATCTTCAAGACCTGATATTATGTTTACAGTATGTGCATGTGCTAGATACCAAGTCAATCCAAAAGTGTCACATCTTCATGCTGTGAAAAGGATTTTTAGGTACTTAAAAGGTCAACCTAAATTGGGCCTTTGGTATCTAAAAGATTCTCCTTTTGATTTGATAGCATACACTGATAGTGATTATGCTTGAGCAAGCTTGGATAAGAAGTCTACAACAGGAGGTTGTTAATTCCTTGGATGTAGACTAATATCATAGCAGTGCAAGAAACAGACTGTGGTTGCAAGTTCCATAACAAAAGCTAAATATGTGGTTGCTTCAAGTTGCTGTGGACTAGTGCTTTGGATTCAGAATCAACTACTTGATTATGGGTATAATTTTATGCATACCAAGATCTTTATTGACAATAACAATACTATTTGTATAATTAAAAATCCTTAAAAGTTTCGTATGTTATGTATAATTGTGTTGTTAGTTATAAATTCTATGCTAAGTTAATACTGTTAGTTATACTTAATACTGCTGGTATAATTAACATTATGAAAATTGTAAGAAAAAGAATTAAGAGAGTTGGTTAGAATAAAAACAGAAAGAGAGATGTGTGGAATAAAAACAGACAGAGAGTTTTGCTAAATAAAAGAATTAAGAGAATTTGTAAGTTGAAAAAACAGAAAGAGAGTTGTTTAAAAACAAAAAGAGAGAATTTGTGAGTTGAAAAACAGAAAGAGAGTTGTTTAAAAATAGAAAGAGAGAATTGTGAGTAAAAAGAATTGAGAGAAATCAAAAACAGACAGAGAGTTTTTGTGAGCTAAAATGTTAATTTGATGATGGAAAAGCTGATTAGAATGGAATTGGGGTTAATGCTGGTGATTCAAAGTTAATGCTGCTAGGCATAAACTTACTACTGCTGGGGAAAGTTAATGCTGCTAGGCATAAACTTACTGTTTGGTTGCTAGGGAAAAGTTAATGATGCAGCATAACTTACTTACTGATTGTTGAAAGTTAAATGATGCTAGCATTAAACTTACTAACTGCTGGTGGAATGTTCACCAATGCTGTTTGAGGGGAAGTTTCATAAAATACTTCGATTAAGGGTTTCATTCATTCATTTAATTGATTTCAATCTTTCAAATACTCTCTAATCACAAACCCTAACTTAATTTCATCATTCATCATCAAAACCCAACACAAATGACGACCCTAAAGTTTGCTGACACTCATAACATGGTCGCGTTTTTGGCTAAACCCGCTGAAAGTGAAGGGTTTGAGCAGATTGTAGATTTTATTAATGCACACACCATAAAATATGCTTTAAGCGTTAATCCTACAATATATACTTTGTGTATTGAATAATTCTGGGCTACTGTCAAGGTGAAAACTGTCCATGGGGAAGTATAGTTACAAGCCCCTGTGGATGGAAAGAAGATTATCATTACTGAGTCGATTGTGAGAAGAGATCTTCAACTAGAATACGCTGAAGGTGTTGACTGTCTACCCAATGCTACTATCTTTGAACAACTTACATTAATGGGGTATGAGCAGGTTTCACAAAAACTCTCTTTCTTTAAGGCATTCTTTTCACCACAATGGAAATTCCTTATTCATACTGTTTTACAATGCTTAAGTCTAAAAACAACTACATGGAATGAATTTAGTAGTAATACAGCATCTGCTATTATATGCTTGGCAACAAGTCAGAAGTTCAATTTCTCAAAGCTTATTTTTAAATGTATGGTAAAGAACTTGGATAATGTAGGAAAATTTTTGATGTATCCAAGATTTATACAAGTCTTTTTGGATAAGCAACTGGAAGGGATGTCAAACCACAAGAGAATTTATATTGCATCCTCTCACACTAAGAAGATTTTTAGAAACATGAGGAGGGTAGTGAAAGGATTTTCTGGAATGGAAACACCATTATTTCCAACAATGGTGGTACACAATCAAGAAGAAATGGGTGAAGGTTCAGCAATACCCACTGATCCCCAACACACACCCATCATTACTCAACCATCAACCTCTTAACCTCAAAAGACTCAAAAAACTAGGATGCCTCAGAGAAAGAACATTGAGGTACCTTAGCCTAGAAGTTCTACTGAACACGTAGCAGATAAGGCTGCCAATGAGGATATGGATGATAGTTTGGTGAGGGTTGCCACTACTGCTTCTAGCTTAGAAGCAGAGCAGGACAGTGGTAACATCCATAAGACCCGATCCAAGGCAACACTTAATGAACCTAATCCCTAGGGAACTGGTTCAGGTAGTGGTCCCAGGCGCCAAGACATCATGGGGGATACAATTGCTCAAATTAGTTTTGAGAATGTGTCTAAAACATCTAATGATTCACTGCTCGCAGGAGTTAACACACCTCGAAGTGATGAGGATAGTATGAAACTTAAGGAATTGATGGAATTTTGTACCAAATTGCAACAAAGAGTCCTTAACCTAGAGAACACAAAGACTGCTCAAGCTCAGGAGATTACAAGTTTGAAACTGAGAGTCAAGAAGTTAGAGAATAAAGGAGGGTCAAAACATACAAGCTCAAAAGATTATACAAGGTTGGTAGATTTGCAAGAATGATTTCCTCTGATGAAGCTAGTTTGGGTGATCAGGAGGATGCATCCAAACAGGGGAGGAAAATTGATGGCATTGATAAAGATGCAGAGATTACATAAGTTGATGAAACTCAGGGGAGGTATGGTGATGATCTAATGTTTGATACAGGTTTTCTTGATGATGAAGAAGTGTTTACAAGATAGGATATAACTGAAAAGGAAGTTAGTACTGCTGATCCAGTTACTACTGCTGGTGAAGTAGTTACTACTGCTAGTGTTGAGATTAGTACTGCCAAGCCAACTAAAACTACAATTACTGATGATTTGACTCTTGCTCAGACTTTAATAGAGATCAAAAGTGCAAAACCCAACGTCAAAAGGGTTGTGATAGGAGAGCAGAGTGAATCTACAACAAGAACAAGACCTCAACAACTACCATCAAAAAATAAAGGTAAAGCTATCATGGAAGAACCTGAGAAACCAACAAAGAGAAAAGATCAAATTAGGCATGATGAGGAGGTTGCTCAAAGACTTCAAGCTCAATTGAAAGCTGAATTAGAGGAAGAAGATAGGCTTGTAAGACAAAGAGAAGAAGAAGCTAACATTGTTTCATGGGATAATGTGCAAGCAATGATAGATGCTGATTATCAAATGGCTCAACAAATGCAAGCAGAAGAACAAGAAAAGTTGAGTATTGAAGAGAAGTTCAAGTTGTTTGTACAACTCTTGAAAGCAAGAAAGAAACACTTTGCAGCAATGAGAACTCAAGAAATGAGGAACAAACCACCAACTAAAGCTCAAAAGAGAAAAACAATGTCTACTTATCTGAAAAACATGACTGGATACAAGCACAATCAATTGAAGAACAAAAGCTTTAATGATATTCAGAAGTTATTTAACAAAGCTATAAAGAGGGTAAACATATTTGTAGATATAGGTACATAATTGGTGGAAGGCAGTAAAGTAAGAGCAGAAGG
The DNA here is from genome assembly GCA_026074375.1 of Tanacetum coccineum. Classification (NCBI taxonomy): domain Eukaryota; kingdom Viridiplantae; phylum Streptophyta; class Magnoliopsida; order Asterales; family Asteraceae; genus Tanacetum; species Tanacetum coccineum. Next base: position 14,668 of record BQNB010001654.1, on the reverse strand, counting down.
AAGTTCTAAGAGAACAAGAGAAGATCTTCAACAAGAGTCTACCAAGAAGCATAAGGTGGAAGAGGATAAAGAAATAGCTGAGCTTTAAAGACTAATGAAAGTCATTCCTGATGAAGAGGAAGTAGCAGTTGATGCTATTCTTTTGGCTACTAAGCCTCCAAGCATTGTTGACTGGAAGATCCACAAAGAAGGAAAAAAAAGCTATTACCAGATAACAAGAGCTGATGGAAGTTCCAAAATGTACTTAGTGTTTAGTCAAATGCTCAAAAGCTTTGACGGGAAGATTTGGAAACTTTGTAGAGGTTGGTTAAAGCTAAGCATGGGTATACAAGGCCAAATGAGGGATATGAGAGAGTGTTATGGGGTGATCTAAAAGTAATGTTTGAACCTCATGTAGAAGATGTAGTGTGGAGGAATCTACAAGGAAACAAAGTGTTGATTTGGAAGCTATTTGATTCCAATAGAGTACACTTTGTGAGGTTTCAAAGTCTACATATCTATATGTTGGTTGAGAAAAAGTATCCCCTAACACCAGCTACAATCACAGATATGCTAAATAGGAAGCTACAAGCTGATCATTGGAATGAAATGTGTTATTAGCTTCTTAAGCTCATCATAAAACAACTTAATAATCAATGAAGTGTTTGGAAGCATCCTCTTGGTGATTAATGAAGACTTTCAATGAAGAAACTTGATGATTTTAGAGATGAATATCAAGTTTAGGGGAGGATAGTTAGGATTAAAAGTCTTCTTGAAGTTACTGCTGCTAAGGTTTGTATTACTGCTTCTAAGCATAAGTTAGTGTTGTTCATTAACTTTAATGAAAAATATGTAAGTAGTTAGTGCTGCTAGTATAAAGTTAGTACTAGTAGTTCATAGTTACTATTGCTAGTATATATGTTAGTACTGCTAGTGTAAAGTTAGTACTGCTGGTGAAGATTGAAGAAAATATTCTAAGTAGTTACTACTTCTTGTACACAGTTAATGCTGCTAGTGTATAAGTTACTACTGTTGGTGCTAAGTTAATGCTACTAGTACAAAAGTTACAACTGCTTAAAGATTAAGACTGCTGAAAGAGTTTCTACTGTCAAAAGAGAATGGATAAAGACAGAAGAAAGGATAAAGATTGATTGGAGATCAAGATTACTTACGTGATAAGTATTAGTTATTTATTGAATAGATCATAGAGGATATTCTAAGTTTTAGGAATATATTGTAAATCGACTAGGACTCCTTGGTGTATAAAAGGATGTCCTAGGGCATAAAGTTTGATATCTAGAAATATTTTTTTGATATCGATATAGCTTCAAGGTTTTGTAACCTTAATACTAGTTAGACTATTCATATTAATATATTGAAGCTTTGTTTGTTAATATGTGTGTTCATTAGAATTACTATTCTATTGCATATTCTTCTTATTAATCAAAGATTAGATTCTGCATAATCTTTGATATATTTTGACAAAGTTTCTACCATAGTTGTATAGGATTTATCTTGCATAACTAAACCTTACACAAGCTAAGGAAGTCAAGATCTATTCAAGTGGGATCAACAGTGACTAGTGTTTACAAACTCTTGAGTAGGTGACTCGGGGAGTGGAGTAGGGCAAGGAATGTGTCCTTGTAGCCGAACCACTATAAATACTTGTATCTTGGTTAAATCTTTCTAGCCCTTACTCTTACTTGCTTTATATTTCATACACTAAACATCAATATTTTGCAAAGCTTCACATAAGATCTTAACAAAAGTTTTTTTTAAATACACCTTAAAACAAGAAAACTATTCAACCCTCCCCCTCCTAGTTTTCAACAATTGGTATCAAGAGCAGGTTATCAAAGTTTTTAAAGTATACTGTATTTTAAAACTTTAAAACGATCATGGATTTGGAAAACTACAAAGAAGGTAAATCTATGCAACGACCACCTCTCTTTGAGGCTAATTGCTTTATATATTGGAAAAACTGTTTTGAAACTTATGTGAAGTCTAAAGATATTGATCTTTGGTACATTATAGTCCATGGTAATTACAAACCTACCATCAAAGATAAAATGGTAAGGATGTAATCATCACTTATGAAGAATTCGATGAAAACCATAAGAAAATGATTTCCAAAAATGATGAAGCAAAAATGGTCTTATACAATGCTTTACCCAAAAAGGAATACAAAAGAATTTTCATATGTGATACGACTCAAGATATTTGGAAATCTTTAATAATTACCCACCAAGGTAACAAACAAGTTAAGGATAACAAAATAGATCTATTTGTTCAAAAATATAAAGAATTCATTATATCGGATGATGAAACTATTGATTGTGCTTTTGTTAGATTTAATACTATTATTACATCACTAAAAGTACTTGATGAATTTTTTTCAAGTCGTAATCATGTTAGGAAATTCTTGAGGGCTCTTCCTACCAAATGGCGTCCAAAGGTTACGGCAATAGAAGAATCCAAGGACTTATCAACACTACCTCTAGATGAGCTCATCGGTAATCTAAAAGTTTATGAGGTAGTACTTGAAAAGGACTTGGAGATCTCCAAGAGCAAGAAAGAAAAATACAAACCACTTGCTCACAAAGCAAGAAAAGTCCTAAGTGAAGAAGAAGCAACCTCTTCAGATAGCAATGATGAGGAATACACCATAGCGGTAAGAGATTTCAAGAAATTCTTTAGAAGGAGAGGAAAGTTTGTCTGCCAACCCTATGATAACAAAATGAACATCCAAAAAGTAAAGGAAGACAAAAAGGAGAAGGATGATCGAAGATGTTTCAAGTGTGGAGATCCAAATCACTTCATTAGTGATTGTCCCAAACACTTCTTCAATGATTAAAAAGCGTTCGTTGTCGGGTTTTAGAGATATGTCTCATGGCACTTGACAACAATGAGGTATTATCTGACACTCCTTACTATAGTATCTCATCTTTAGATAATGAATCACTACAAAATGAGTATGATAATCTATGCAAAATGATTCTTAGGATTATCAACAAAAACAAACAACTAAAGGCAAAAAAATGAAGTATTTAAAAAGGAGGTTTGTGAACTTAAAACAAGAGTAGAACAACTAGAAAGAAACAAAGAGATGAGTCTTGAATGTGAATCATGTGTCAACCTTTAATCTAAATTAGCTCACTAACTTTAAAACTAGCTAGCTTTAGAAGTAGTAGTTCGTCTTTGCAAGAAATGCTTGAAATGCAAAAACCACCAAAAGATAAACATGGAATAGGATACACAGAGGACATAGCTTCTACTAGCAATACTAAAACCAAAAAGTTGAGTCCTAAAAATATCAAACTGCCTTCTGTAGATCGGTGTCGCCGGTTCCCTCTGCAAGAGAACCGGCTAGTTCAAACGAACCAAACCGGCTCTTTGCAGAAAATTCAAAAAATGTAAAAAATGTAGAAACCAACATTGTAAAGAAAAATGACTCCGTGTTAATAACTGGAAAGTCTAAACATTTCTAAGAGTATCAAACAACCACCAATCTTAAAACTAGGCGAAGGGCTTGGAAAAAGTAAAATCTAAACACACCCTAAAACGCCCCATAGGAACTCCAACACACTATATCCTAAAAGCAACTATCATCAAGTTGGTTGGAACTATGGAACACAACAAGAATATTAGTTCCAACCTACTATGTTTAACCAATGGGGTCCTTGTCCTCCATATCTATATATGGGTCAACCAAATGGTATGCATAACCTTGAGTTGCTTTATGAATATAGGTACATCTAAAGGTGAAACTTGAACCGAATAAATGGATCAAGGATAGTGGATGCTCAAGACACATGACGGGCAACAAAGATCTCTTCTCATCCTACAAGTCTATCGATGGAGGTAATATGGTGTTTGGTAGCAACACTAAAAGTAAGATCGTTAGAAAAGGTACAATCACTCATAACTCTCTCACTATTCATGATGTTAGTCACGTAGAAATTTTAGGATTTAATTTAGTATAGGAAAAATATGCAATGAAAAATGCAAGGTACTATTTAGTGAAACTGGTAGCGAAATAATTAAAGAGGACGTTACTATAGGAAAAGGAATTAGGAAAAATGGCCTTTACATAATAAAAAGGGGAAACTCTCTAAAAGATAGTCTTTGTCTAACTTTTATAGATGATACTTCGACCTTATGGCATCGAAGATTGGGTCACGCCAATATGCAACTTATACAATCTCTATCATCTAAAGAGCTTGTTAGAAATTTTCCTAAACTAAAATTTGAGAGTCATTTTTGTAATGCCTGTAAGATCGGAAAACAAGTTCACACAAGTCAGAAACCAAAAAATATGGTTTCAACTAGTAAATATCTAGAACTTTTACACATGGACTTGTTTGGTCCGTCGGCCATCAAAAGTTATAGAGGAAACTTCTACACTTTGGTCATCGTCGACGACTACTCAAGATATACATGGACAAGATTTTTAAAACACAAAAATGAAGATTTTGACCATTTTGAAATCGTAAGTAAAAAGATTCAAGTTCAAAAGGGTTGCCTAATTATATGAATTCGTACGGATCATGGTCAGGAATTTGATAATGAAGTACAATTTGGAGCCTTTTGTGATGCTAATGGTATCACTCATAACTTTTTGGCTCCACGTACTCCACAATCAAAAGGGGTAGTAGAACGTAAAAATCGAACCCTACAATAAATGAGTAGAACAATGCTTAATGAACAATCAATTACTCAAAATTTTTGGTGTAATGCTGTCGACACCTCTACTTATATCTTAAATAGGATTCTTATTAGACCTTTCCTTGGAAAAACTCCATATGAGCTTTTCAAAGGTAAAAAGCCCTCCTTCGAATATTTCAAAGTTTTTGGTAGTAAATGTTTTATCCTCAACACTAAAGACTATCTCACAAAATTCAACCCTAAATCCACCGAAGGTCTATTCCTCGGATACTAACCTAATAGTAAAGCTTACATCGTTCTAAACAAAGAAACCATGAAAATCAAAGAATCTCTTAATGTAAAATTCAACAAAAGTCCTCATCCTATGTCACCACCTTTAGAAGATGATGATGTGCTTGAATGCGAAATTTTAGAAAAACAAGAAAAAGTCTTATAAATCAATGAAAATGAACCATTAAACAAAGAAATCATAAACATCAAAGAATCTAAAGATCATCCCCTAGAAACCGTCATAGGCAATTTAAATGAAAGGATCTTAAGGTCTCAAATTCAAAACCAAAGTAATTTCTTTTGTTTCGTATCATCTATAGAACCTAAAAATGTCAAAGAAGCCATACAAGACGAAAGTTGGACTATGGCTATGCACATAGAATTAAACCAATTCAAAACAAATGATGTTTGGAGTCTTGTCCCTCCTCCTAATAATGAAACCATAATAGGTACTAAATGGGTCTTTAAAAACAAATTAGATGAAAATGGTGTTGTATTTAGAAATAAAGCTAGACTTGTGGCACAAGAAACAAACCAACAGAGGAAATTAGATTCCATGGAAACATTTGCTCCTGTAGCAAGATTAGAATCTATAAGAATCCTTCTTGCTTATGCTTGTGCACATGACTTCAAGCTTTTTCAAATGAATGTCAAAAGTGATTTTCTAAACGGTTTTATAAATAAAGAAGTCTATGTCGCTCAACCCCTCGGATTCATTGATTTTGAAAAAGTCTAACCATGTCTTTAAACTCAAAAAGGCTCTTTACAGTCTTAAACAATCACCGAAAGCTTGGTACGATAGACTCAAGACCTTTCTTCTTGACCACTCATACACCATGGGCTTGGTAGATATCACTCTATTTACCAAGAAAAAGAATTCACATATCATCATCGTCCAAATATACGTGGACGACATCATCTTCGGATCAACTTGTCAAGACCTATGTGATGATTTTTCAAAAATCATGCATGACGAGTTTGAAATGAGCATGATGGGTGAATTGAATTTTTTCCTTGGTCTTCAAATCAAACAATTATAATATGGAATCTTTTTCAACTAATCAAAATACATTAAACAAATGCTTAAAAAATTCAGTCTCGAAGACTCTAAACCTATCAAGACTCCTATGTCACCCGAAACCAAACTCACTCGAGATGAAGACGGTGAACCCATTGACGACACTAAATATCGTGGCATGATTGGTAGCCTCCTTTATCTAACGGCTAGTCTACCGAACATCATGTTTATAGTGTGTTTATGCGCTCGTTTTCAAGAAGCCCCAAAAACTTCTCACCTTAAAGTAGTAAAAAGAATTTTTAGATATATTAAAGGAACTTCACAACTAGGATTATGGTATCCCAAAGAAACAAGAATAGAAACCATTATCTATGCCGACGCTGATCATGCGGGAGACTATGTCGATCGTAAAAGCACAAGCGAAGTATGCACATTTATGGGATGTTGCCTCACATCATGGTTCTCTAAGAAACAAACCGCCCTAGCCATCTCAACCATCAAAGCCGAATATGTTTCCACCGAAAAAGCTTGCCAACAAGCCTTATGGATGAAATAAGCTATTGTAGACTATGACATAAACCTAGACGATATACCCATTCTTTGTGACAATAAAAGTTCCATTGACCTAAGTAAAAATCCCATCCTACACTCTTGCACCAAACATATACAAATTTGACACCATTTCCTTCGTGACAATGTTCAAAAGGGAAATATCTGCATCGAAAAGGTCTCCTCCAAAGACAACATAGCCGATATCCTAACCAAACCACTCAAACATGAACCCTTCAACCTTCTTAGACTAGGCCTCGGTCTTATGAAACCTGATGCCTAAAGGTAAGACTCCTATTGACTTTCTTTCTTGTCTCTTAGTGTTTATTAAAAAAAAGTTCAGGGAATCTTTCCATACACTATATGTATGCATTATATTAACTACTATACGTACTCATTTTTCAAAAAAAACTGAAGGCATGTTTACAAATCTGCATTGTTTAATACAAATAAAAACCTTTTTCATTTGCATTTGTCTCTTGAACATCTATAAAGAAACACATGGTTAATATGTCGTTTCAAACACGTTCAATTGTAGCTACATCAAAATAAGAAGACTTTGGGTTATCTATAATATATCTATTTTTCTTTTTTTTGGGTTGAGTTAACCACACTTCCAACATCATATCTTGTACGCACAATCAAGAAAAATATTTCTGTTTTTTTTGCAGGCACCGGTTCCTTTTGTTTTCTAAGCCGGTTCTCTTTCTGCAACCGAACCGGCAGAACCGAAGACACTGTACTGCATATTATTTAAATACGAATTTCAAACTTCTACCATTACAAACTCCCTCCAAATCAAGCCTATCAGTCCTAGGGGTTTAGAAGTTGACTCTAGGAAAATCCAATGATTAAATCTTCTCCATCAAGCAATGAATTAAACTCTAAAAATTATATCTATAAAAGACTTGATCCAAACACTAGTTATCTTATCAAATTCAAAAGAACATTCAAAATGCCTAAAGAAAAGAAGCTTAACCTTAAGCGCAATGCTAGGATTAGTGTCCGTCCATGTTGTTTCTCCAACCCTCAGCCATTTTCCCCTCTTTATCATCCTCTCTCACCACCACCGAATATCAATCGGGTCCTCCATCAAATCCAAATGCTTCACCACCGCTTCCCCCTATAAAATCTTTGGGAATCACACAAATCAAAATCCTACTTACTCCAAAGACAACACCACCACCCTTAACTTCTCCTCCACCGGCTCTAACCCAACCATCCAAACACTCCTCACCACTACTATAAACTTTGATCCTACCGAACTCTTTTTTTCCACTCCTCCTACCTCCCCTCAAACATTCTTTGACACACTTGACGACCTTCCACCTACAACAACAAACCCACCACCACCTAGGCCATCATTCGACTCCATTGAGCGCTTAGCCAATGAACCTACACCTATCCCGGCTATGGAACCTCCTCTTCCACCAAATCCGACCATGAAACCTTCTCTTCCACCATTGCCACCTCAAATTCTAACTTCCCCAAAATCCTCCTTTAAACTTCTCGCCACTTCCGCCATTAGGACCAAACAATCCTTTCCCTTTGCTAACCCATGAAATGTTTTATGAACATTGCCAACGTACCCAAGTGGTTGTCGAAAATCTTCAAGATGAGATGCGTTTCGTTCTCAATCACATCCTAGACTGCCTTAATGTTCTTACCCATAATTACTAGACTAGAATCTTAGAAATACTAATAAATCATATTTCATTAAAGAATATCTTGTCATTGTTATGAATGTTGTAATTCGGCTTTAATCAATGTTTCAATTCATGTCTTATTGTGCTCCTAGGGAATTATATGTTATTGATAGGTGTAAAATACACATATCCGTTTATACCTAAAATAGCCCAATTAAACCCAAAACAGACTTAAAATGGCAAAAATATACTTGTTTTTGTGTTTTGTGTGTGCAAGTATGGATATATCAAAAATCATAAGAAATTCGCCAAAAAACGAACAAACACGGACACGAGAAACGGAAGAGCACAAAAGAAGCCAAAGATACAAAGCCAAAGCCAGGAAAAGTCAAAAAGTCAAAGGTAAGTTCATTAGCCAACCTTTACAAAAGTTGCACATGGGATTAGTATGTATCACATTTATAAAAATATTAAAGAAAAAAGATGAATTTCCATTCACGGATGATTACAGTAGTTTTTAAAGTGGATTTTCTTTCTAGCAAACTAAGGAAGAGACTATAGAAATTCTTAAGTCCTTATCACAGGAGTAGAAAATCTAATAGAACAAAGGGTTAATGTAATTAGGTGTGACAATGGAACTAAGTTCAAGAATAAGGACATGAATCAGTTTTATGAGAGAAAATATATTAAGAGAGAATTTAGTGTAGCTAGAACTCCTCAACAAAATAGAGTAGCTGAGAGGAAAAATAGAAAACTAATTGAGGCTGCTAGGACAATGCTAGCTGATTCCAAGCTACCTACTACCTTTTGGGCTGAAACAGTTAATACTGCTTGCTATGTGCAAAATAGGGTATTAGTAACTAAGCCTCATAACAAGACCCCTTATGAACTTTTTCTTGGTAGAAAACCATATTTAGGCTTTATGAGACCATTTGGGTGTCCTGTTACAATTCTCAGTACCATAGATCACTTAGGCAAGTTTGATGGTAAGGCCGATGAAGGATTCTTTGTTGGGTACTCAATCAATAGTAAAGCATTTAGACCAGGATAGTTGAAGAGAACCTGCATGTCCAATTTAGTGAGAAAACACTACTATGGAAAAGTGGACCAAATTGGCTTTTTGATATTGATGCACTAACAAAGTCAATGAATTATAAGCCAATTATTGCAAAAAATCAGTCTAATGGTAATGCATGTACAAAAGCATGTGATGATGCAGGTAAAGCTAGAATGGAGAAAGTACCTGGCAAAGATTACATTCTGCTACCATTGTGGCCTGCTGATCTACCATTCCCTCAAAATTCAAAGATTTCTCCTGATGATGGATTCAAACCTTCAAGAGATGATGAAAAGAAGGTTACTAAAGAACCAGGAAAAGAAGGTGGTAATTCAAGTAAAGATAGTAAAAGTAATGATCAAGAGGAGGAGGATAATGTTAGCAGCACTACTACTATTAATGCTGCTAGCACAAATAAAGTTAATGTTGTTGGTGCAAAAACAAGCATTGAACTTCCAGATGATCCAAATATGCTTGAATTGGAAGATATTGTTTATTCAGAAGATGATGATGAAGATGTTGGTGCAGAGGCTGACATGAACAATTAGATGCATTTATGCATGTCAGTCCTATTCTAACTACAAGAATACACAAAGATCATCCAGTTGAACAAATTATTGGAGACTTGAATTCAGCACCTCAAACAAGAAGAATGACAAAGAATTTGGAAGAACATGGTTTATTTAGTTTTGTTCAGCAAAGAACAAACCATAGAGACTTTCAAAATTTCTTGTTTGCTTGTTTTTTATTACAAAAAGAACCCAAAAAGGTAATTCATGCATTAAAGGATCCAAGCTGGATAGAGGCTATGCAGGAAGAGCTTCTACAATTCAAGCTACAAGAAGTTTGAACCCTGGTGGATTTACCAAATAGCAAAAGGCCCATAGGCACTAAATGGGTTACATGAACAAGTAAGAAGAAAGAGCATTATGATAAAGAACAAAGCAAATTAGTTGCTTAAGGTACACACAAGAAGAAGGGAATGACTATGATGAAGTTTTTACCCCTGTTGCCAGAATTAAAGCAATTAGGCTATTCTTAGCCTATGCCTCATTTAAAGACTTTGTGGTGTACCAGATGGATGTCAAGAGTGCTTTTCTTTATGGTAAGATTGAAGAGGAAGTCTATGTTTGTCAACCATCAGGATTTGAAGATCCAGACTTCCCTGACAGAGTATACAAAGTATAAAAGGCACTTTATGGACTAAAACCAGCTTCAATAGCTTGGTTTAACTGTCTACTAATTTGTTTGGACACTGGTTTTCAAAGAGGAAAAACAGACAAGAATATGTTTTATTAGAAGTGACAAAGTTATATTCTGTTAGTTCAAGTATATATAGATGATATCATTTTGGCTCTACAAAGAAGTCATTATGCACTGATTTTGAGAAATGAATGCATCAAAAATCTTCAAATGATATCTTATTGGTGAACTCCACATTCATCTTAGACTGCATAAAGCAAAAGATGATGGAATTTTTATCAGTCAAGACAAGTATGTGACTGAGATTTTGAAGAAATTTGGTTTTACTGATGTCAAGACAGCAAGCACACCTATGGAAACTCAAAAGCCTTTGCTCAAGGATGAAGATGGTGAAGAAGTGGATGTTCATTTATATAGATCAATAATTGATTTATTGATGTATCTTACATCTTCAAGACCTGATATTATGTTTGTAGTGTGTGCCTGTGCAAGATACCAAGTCAACCCAAAAGTGTCACATCTTTATGCTATGAAAAGAATTTTTAGGTACTTAAAAGGTCAACCAAAATTGGGCCTTTGGTATCCAAAAGATTCACCTTTTGATTTGGAGTAGCATAAAACAACCTTTATGAAAATATTTAAAAAGGCGATTATGCTGGAGCAAGCTTGGATAGGAAGTCCACAACAGGAGGTTGTCAATTCCTTGGGTGTAGATTGATTTCATGGCAGTGCAAGAAGCAGACTATGGTTGCTAATTCCACAATAGAGGCTGAATATGTAGCTGCTTTAAGTTGTTGTGGCCAAGTGCTTTGGATTCAAAATCAATTGCTTGATTATGGGTATAACTTTATGCATACAAAGATCTATATTGATAATGAGAGTACTATATGCATAGTTAAGAACCCTATTTTTCATTAAAAAATAAGGTACATTGAGATTAGACATCACTTTATCAGAGATTCCAATAAAAAGAAGCTAATTCAAATGATCAAGATTTATACTGACAAGAATGTTGCAAATTTGCTTACAAAAGCATTTGATGTAAGTAGATTTCAATATTTGATTGCTAGTATTGGAATGCTCAATCTTTAAAGTCTTGATTAATAGAATGACGAGGTAAAAAGAATTGAGAGAGTTGGTGAGAAAAAAAACAAAAAGAGAAATGTGTGATAAAAACATACAGAGTGATTTGGTGAGAAAAAGAATTAAGAGAAGTGGTGAGAATAAAAACAGAAAGATAGTTATTTAAAAACAGAAAGAGAGAATTATGAGTAAAAAGAATTGAGAGAAATGAAAAACAGACAAAGAGTTTTTATGAGCTAAAATGTAAATTTGATGATGGAAAAGCTAATTAGAATGGAATTGGAGTTAATGCTGATGATTCAAAGTTAATGCTGCTAGGCATAAACTTACTACTGCTGTTGAAAGTTAATGCTGCTAGGCATAAACTTACTACTACTGTTGAAAGTTAATGTTGCTAGGCATAAACTTACTACTGCTATTGAAAGTTAATACTGCTAGGCATAACTTACAACTGCTGGTGAACATTAATGCTGTTGAGGATAGTTTCATAAATACTTCGATTAAGGGTTTCATTAATTCATTTAATTGATTTCATTCAATCATATACTTTCTAATCACAAACCCTAACTCAATTTCATCATTCATCATAAAAACCCAACACAATGACGACCCTACAGTTTACTGATACTCATAATTTAGTCGCGTTTTTGGCTAAACCCACTAAAAGTGAGGGATTTGAACAAGTTGTTGATTTTCTGAATGCACACACCATAAAGTATGCTTTAACTGTTAATCTCACTATATATACTTCGTGTATTGAAAATTTTTGGGCTACTATCAAGGTGAAAACAGTCAATTGGGAACAACAGTTACAAGCCCTAGTGGATGGGAAGAAGATAGTTGTTACTGAAGAATCTGTTAGAAGAGACCTTCATTTGGATGATGAGGAAGGTACGGATTGCTTGCATAATGCTACCATTTTTGAAGAACTTACAAGAATGGGGTATGAAAAACTTTCACAGAAGCTAACTTACTATAAGGCATTCTTTTACCCTCAATGGAAATTTCTTTTTCATATTATTCTGCAATGCCTAAGTGCTAAGACTACTACATGGAATGAATTATATAAGCACTAATGGCTATCTTCAATTATTTGTTTAGCCACAAACCAAAAGTTCAACTTTTCCAAGTATATTTTTGAAAGCATGGTGAAGAACTTGGATAATGCTGGTAAATTATTGATGTATCCAAGGTTTATAAAGTCTTTTTAGATAATCAATTAGAAGGGATGTCAAGTCACAAGAGGATTTATGTTACACCCTCTCACACAAAGAATATTTTTGCTAACATGAAAAGGCAAGGAAAAGACTTTTCTGGAAGGGAAACACCCTTATTTCCAACCATGGTGGTTTCAAGCTAAAAATAAAAATGGGTGAAGGTTCAGCATGCTAACATAGTCCTTAAATCACACCCCATTATTACTCAATCTTCATCATCTCAACCTCAAAGAAAACAAAAATCTAGGAGGTCAAAGAGAAAGGACACTGAGGTACCTCAGCCTAGTGATCCTACAAATGTAGCAGATGAGGCTGTCAATGAGGAGCCTAGTATGCAACTTAAGGAATTGATAGATTTTTGTACCAAATTGCAACAAAGAGTGCTTGACCTGGAGAACACAAAGACTGCTAAAGCTCAGGAGATTACAAGTTTGAAACTGAGAGTCAAAAAGTTAGAGAAGAAAGAAGGGTCAAGAACTCATAAGCTCAGAATATTATACAAGGTTGGTAGATCTGCACGAGTAGTTTCCTCTGATGAAGCTAGTTTGGGTGATCAAGAGGATGCATCCAAACAGGGGAGGAAAATTCATGATATTGATGCTGATAAAGACATCACCCTAGAGAATAAATGATGCTAAAATGTTCATGATGCTAAAATGTTTTATGTAAATGATTTACATGGTGATGAGGTGTTTGTTGAAAAAGAAGTTCCTGTTAAAGAAGTTAGTGCTGTTGGTAAAGTTAATACTGCTAGCATTGCTACAATAGTTAGTGTTGCTACAATAACTGAAGATGAAATAACTTTGGCTCAAGTGGTATGTGCTTAAATACACATACTTTTGACCTAATAAAACGTGCTTAAAAGACTAAAAACATACCAAAAATACATTGTATTTGTGTGTTTTATGATTTATGATTGTGCAGGTAACGGATATTTACTAAAGGACAAAAATCAAGCCAAAATGAACAAAACCGAGCACGGGAATAGAAAGAGCGTGAAAAGTCAAAAAGTCAAAGCCAAGTCAACCAAAAAGTCAACCAAGTCAAAGTCAAAAGTCAAAGACAAAGCCGATATCGAAGAAATATTAAATGGGCCAACCCGCACCCATCCAACGGGTCGGGGCAGCCCATTAAGCATTTATATCAAGACTTTCATAAACTTTTAAGTTTAAAAAGCCCTAAGTCTATTAAACCTTACCCGACCCAATCCTAAGCCCAAAACCCTTAAACCATTAACCCCATTAACCCAACACCTTACATCGTTAGTCCTCAAGGACTAACATTGTTAGTCCAAAAGGACTAACGGTGCAAACACATAAGGAAAACAGGGCTAACGCCCGTTAAACACAAACACAAAACCCCATTTCCCGCCATTTACACTGTTTATCTTCCCCAAAAATAGGTTACCCTGCAACCCCAGACAAACCCATCACCATCCCAACATAACCCCACCCCCTAAAACAACAAACGCCACCTTGGCAATCCTAAACAACACCATTCGTCCATGAAAAAGACAAGAAATTGAAGGGCTGTGATTGATGGACTTGGAGAGCAAGAAATTTTGATGGCTATGATGTCTTGGAGACTACTATCACACAAAAAACACACCTCACGAATGTCTCACAAAAGAAACACACTTCAAAGGCCAAGACCCTTAGTGTTTCTCTATATATAGGACTAGTGTAAGCCCTTGAGGCATCTAGTTTTTTACTTTTCAACTTATTTAGTTAACTTTTAGCTTATTGTCATTTAAATTAAAAGCCTTGTAATCTCTTTTTAAAGTTAATGAAATTTGAAGTTTTTATGTTAAAATTCTATCTTTAAGTTAATGTTACATTGTGTTTAAAAATCTTTCATAAGCTCATATAAGCTCTCTTATTACTCTCTTATAAGCTGTTTTATACTTAAACAATGAAAAATTTCTAGTTTTTGGTTGTTTAAGTCCTTTTACTAAAAATTACAAAAAATCTCAAAAAGGAAT
>BQNB010001653.1:77055-135707 GCA_026074375.1 Tanacetum coccineum | reverse complement strand
TTACAATTGCCAATTTAATCATTTATATTTGAATGATTTTATTAGGAATCCATCGACTCTAATTTATTGTGCCCTAATTGTCTCTATGTAATTCAATTTAGAATAGAAACTTTTGCGACATAATTACACATATGTTTGTTTTTTTTAGAACGGCAACTATATAAAACCAACTAGCAAGAAGCTAGAGAAAGAATTACAAAGAGATCAAATAGGGGTGTTGCAACCAACTATCCCAACTAAAAGTACAATTACATCTAGAAAGGCACCAAGTGAAAGAGCGCGAAACAATATCGTCAAAAATAACATCTTTACGAGGGGCTTTCGACGAGAAGAGCAACTGATTACGAAACATCCATACGCTCCACCAAGTTATATAAAGAACTCCTTCCAGCAAATCTTTAACTTTAGAGCTTAATCTGATGGAATTGAACCAATTAAGCCAATCAGCATATGAACCAAGGGGCGTCCATGATAGATTCCACCAGCGGCATACGAGCCTGACGATATCCGTAGCCAATCTGCAACTGAAGAACAAGTGCGAGGAATCTTCCTGAGCAGAGGAGCAAAGCGGACATAAAAGATCAGAAACTAGGACACCACGATGTTGTAAATTGGATCGAGTAGGCAACCGATCCAGGAAAACCTTCCAAGCAAAAACATTTATTTTTATTGGAACATATTTAACCCATCGAGTAGCAGTAGGGGCTTTCGGCAAGAAACATTCATCAAGAAGAATGCGAACATCTTTGACCCGAAAAACACCTTCCCCATTTAAATCCCACACCCATCTATCCTCCATATTAGACAACAATGTCCTTTCAATATACGTTTGAAGAATAGCTAATTGAGAAGATTCAACCCCTCCACTAACAGAACGACGAAGAGAAGAGGTAACCGAGAATTACAGTTTACCAGCCACCGTACAATCTTTCCAAAGCATAAATTCGTGGAAACATAACACGAAGTTGAGTGTCACCAATCCAAACTTCATTCCAAAATTACGTGCGCAAACCATTACCCACACGAATATGAAAGTGAGAAATCAGGTCCACACCACGATCTTTAAGCATATGCACCCGCCGATTAATAGGATTACCAAGTCGATATCGAAACGGAGATAATTTTAAAATAACTTATGGGCCATTGCAAAGCACTGATAGACGACACCATAATGAATTATCCTGTGATATGAATCTCCAAACCCATTTGAAAAGGAGCGCCCTATTTAAAGCATAAAAACTTGAGACACCTAAACCTCCATACTTCTTGGACGTAAGAACCTTGGCCCATTTGATCCACACTATTTTCCTCTCATCACATTGAACATCATTGAAAAAATTTCTACGTATGGACTCCATCGTTTGTAACACCGACTTAGGAACCTTATAGATCGCATATTATAAATAGGTGTCTACCCAAGAACCGACTTTAAAAGAGTAAGCCTTCCTCCAACAGATAAAGTTTTAAGTTTCCAGTTAGATAGACGAGCCTTAAGTTTACCAATCGTATCGTCCCATGCCTGAGAAGTCGAGCTATTACCACCAACCATCACCCCTAAGTATTTAAAAGGGGTTTTTATAGTCGAACAACCAAAATATAAAGCTGCAGCATTAACATACTAAAAAAAAAAAACCCCGTATAGCAAAAAAAAAGACATAAAGATAAGATAAATATGAGACTATTGAGATGATACTAATTACTAGTTAAACAGTTTATTGCTAAGGTTAATACACAAATATGTTACTAAAGTTTGCCTAAATGTCCACATAAGTTATTAAAGTTTTTTTCGTTACAAATATGTTACTCAAGTATACGGATTTATCATTTGGGTTACTGGACCTTTAAAACAGTTACAACGAGGTTACTCAATTATACGGATTTATTTTTTGGGTTACTAAACCTTTACAAAAAGGCTTATTATTTGGCTTATTTACGCTTAAAAAAATTCACCTGTATACTTGAGTAAACTTGAGTAATCTTTTTGTAACAAAAAAAACTTTAGTAACTTAGGTGAATTTTTGAGCAAACTTTAGTAACATTTTTGTGTATTAACCCTTATTGCTATACATGTTCTTAAACTTCAATAATTAAGCATAATCACTAAATCCAAATTATTACGTAACGAGTCTCTCCAACACAACAAATTCACATCATTATCCATTCAAACATTTTATAGAAACTTGGTATACAACTCAGTTCAACTTACAAAAAGCCACTAAACCCATTTATAAAAATCTAAAGCATTATTATACATAAAAGTTACTAAAGTTTAGATGAAAGTTCGCCTAAGTTACTAAAGTTTCATTTTGTTCACTTAGGTTACTAAAGTTATAAAACATGAATTTTGAGGTTATCGAACATATAAAAATATACGTAAACATCACTTAAGTAGTAAAAAGACGACATTTATGTTACTTAACATATCAAAAATATGCGCTCAGGTTACTCGAATTAATAGAAAGTATAGTGAGTATGCTTCTTATAAGTTTAGTGTCTTATTAGTTTAGTAATCCAAGTGAACAAAATGTAACAATAGTAACTTAGACGAACTTTCACGTAAACTTTAGTAATATCTTTATATAACAAGCAGGATTGCCCGCGCGTTGCTGCGGGGAGTTAATTTTTTGCACGTTGTTGCGGGCCATTAATTGTTTTTTTTTGTGCGGGTTAATTTTTTCGGTCTAATGTTTAATAGTTTGTTTTTTTCTTATATGGACATATGTGTTGGGTCTCATGTTTAAATGTTTTTTTTACTATACGGGGGGTTTTTTTTAGTATAATTTTATGGAATTACGTTGCGGGTTTATTTTTTTTCAGTATCATGTTTAATAATTTGTTTTTTCCCTTATATGAGTTTATGTCCCGCGCGTTGTTTCGGGCCGTTAAATTTTTTTTAGGTGTTATTTTTTTCCTTTTTTTTACTTTGAGTCAGATCTTGGGCCAGATTGTGGGCTAATTTTTTGGCCCACTTTGGTTGGCACTATAGCATTTTGTAATTTTTTTTTTACTTTTGGTCAGAAGTTGAGCCAGATTGTAGGCTAATTTTTTGGCTCAATTGTGATTGGCACTGTAGCATGCTGTCAAACTAATGGTCAAACATTTAAGAATTGTATTATAGGTTAATAACCTAAATCTACAAAAACTCCACAAAATAATTCTAAACTACAAGAACTCAAATGGGTCACACTTAAATAGGGGTGCAAACAAGCTAAACTTTTATCAAGCAACTCGAGCTCGAGCTTGACTCGATCGAGTCGAGCTTTTATCGAGCTCAAGCCCGAGCTCGAGCCCAATAAACCACCTCGAAACACACAACGAGCCAAGCTCGAGCTTTTATCAAGCTTTTTGGGCCTTAAAGAACTAGGCCCGACTGGAAGGGGGTGCATAAGGTGCAATGGCACAGGGCCCATCAATTTGTAGGGCCTCCAAAATTTACAACTTACATATATACTCATAGGTTATAAGCAGTAACCATAGTCACAGGAAACGCTGGCTCAGCCGCGATCTACGTTTCGGATCGCTCGTACCGAAACGCGGTACGATCGCGATCTGGATCGCCACTTTTGGCGTTCCGGTCAACGCCGGTCAACGATCGTGTACCTTGATAGGTGTTATGATTTTCCGGTGGAGTGCTTTGAAAGAGGGAAAATGAATGCACGTGGTTTGTTTTGTTGACTGAGAAGATGGAGAGTTTGAATGGCAAGATGTATTTGCTTATCTGATGGAGATATAAGGTTGGTGTATTTTTGAGGAGATAAGGAAAGAAAAAGAGGCGGAGATATATAGAGAGAGATAAACTGGGGTTGCAAATGAGACAACAAGAGCCTAATAAATACATAAATGGGCTCATTTGTTTTTATTTATTTTTTGGCCCAACATATAATTTACATAAATGGACCAACTCAATTTGACCCAATATTAACTTTCATGTTAATTAATAGTGGGCTTTATTCAAATATATGATAAAATGCTTACATAATATAAATTTTACAACATTTGTATAAACTATAAAGTATATAATTGAAAATATTAAATATAATAATAAATTAATATAAGTATAATACATATATATACCTGTTAAAACTTATATAAGTATAATATGGTACATTGTATCAAATTTGGTACATCGTACCAAATTATATGATACATCGAACCAAAGCAAACCGGAACATACCGAAATAAGCCCACCCCCGCTCGTACCGAATTTTAAGGACCCCGCGAACCGCGTTCCCGTTTCGCGATCCCGTATTGAAGCGTACCACGTTCCATGTGACTATGGCAGTAACTATAGGCCCATTAGAATTTACCTAGAAATGCCTGATTTAACACATGTAGTTTTGTGGAATAATTACATCATTCCTTATGTTTGTTGTTGTGACGAATGGAAGACATAACTTTTATTTTTTGAATACTTTAGATCCACAATTCTTAGCTTAATGTATATTTATAGTTATTACAATTGTCAATTTAATCATTTATATTTGAATGATTTTATTAGGAATCCATCGACTCTAATTTATTGTGCCCTAATTGTCTCGATGTAATTCAATTTAGAATAGAAACTTTTGCGACATAATTACACATATGTTTGTTGGATGTACTGGAGAGGGCTAATTATAAAGATGTAATCAACAATTTTGTTGGATGCTAATTGCTAAACGATCTATACCACTTAAGAAAAACATTATGCTCTGTGTATAATTGTGACATGAACCGCTCATGTTATAATGTTCGAGCATGTTTATAAAAATTAGTGCGATGTGCATGAAGCTTATATATATTTATCAAACAAAAGAAAATACTCCACCCAAGGGGCCTTTCTTAAAATTGTGGCACACTGCCACCAAAATCAATGAGAGATATATTTTTACTATATATTATATTTATATAAACAACTTTAAGGCTAACTTAAATATTGGTATAATAATTAAATATTTGTAGATGAGCAATTTAAACCATATTTCTCTCGAATGTTTTGTATAAGTTTTTAGCTCTTGTACTCATTTATATTTTCTTAAATTTATTGATGAACTTAATTGTCGATTTAAATGTGTACGCAAAAATTCAAGCTTTTTAAGCCGAGCTCAAGCATGAATGATTAAATATCGTCAAGCTATCAAGTCAAACTCAAACATACTTTATATCTTTTGAGCTAAGCTCAAGCCCTGTCAAGCTCGAGCTCTGCTTGACTCAGTTACACCCCTACACTTACAACAAATTTACATCATCTGCATCTAGTTTGACAGTAGCCATTGGTGTGCTAATTGTATCACATTTTTCCATCTCATGTTTCTTAAGAAGATCCAAAGTATATTGTGATTGAATAAGAAAGAGTTGTTTGTACAACTAAAAACCCCATTTTATAAAACTTACATTGCGAGAAGATTGTATAACCATTGAAAATCTGTTTTGTTGTTTTTTATTAGTGGGTTTAAATTATAACATATATTCACAGCTAGATAATGTGTATTAATGCTACTATATAACGAACAATAAAGTATTGTTCATAAAAGGAGATTTACTACAAGATAAGAATGAGACAAAGATTCGAATAAGGATAACAAGATTTCTTCGAATTGCTACGATGAGCGACGACGGTGGTGGTGACGATGGATTTAATAAAGGTTTGGTACGAGGGTATAATGTATACATTCTTCTTTGCTCATTCGTTAATTAATACAATGTAACGTTTTGGGCCACGTGTGTGTTTTCTTTGAGTCTATATTCCGCGCTAGTTTTCAAGGTTTGTTAGACTTATTTATTAACATTATCAAATCTTCATAAGTCTTATCTCAAGATTTTAGCTACCGAACATTATGTCACTTCAATTGATTCACTTTATATCAACCGATAGTAGTAAACTATAACATTTTGTTAAAAGACCAATTTGAGATGGTCAATCTCGTAAAAGCTAGATAAAAGACCTGATTTGATAAATCTTTTGAGCGGACAAAACTCCATGAAAAATGAGAAACTAGAATTCTAAATAATTTTCTTTTGCATATTCATATGAATGCAAAGTATAATGTTTAAATACTAGAAATAACAACTAACAATTGCTAATGCAAGTATTCATGCAATAAAACAAAAAAGAGATGTGATGACGTATAGTATGAGCACCGAGCTTACTGGGCTTAGTTCATAATATATGCATATGGGCCCAGGCCCAATACAACAAATAGCCGGACTGCTAAGCCTGACAAGGGCCACGCTCCACATATTTCAAAGACGCACGTGAGTATCTTCAAAGCCGCACCCGTTGCATCTCCGCGGACAAACACTGACCACGGAAGAACACTCGCGTCCGCAGACACGATTACACGTGGACCCTTGCCCGACAACGGACCCACTCCGGCCACCAACAGATACAAGCGAAATACTAGGAAACCCTAGTATTGGGTTTGCCTATAAATAGGGGTCGTTTCTGTTGGATTAGATTAGTAATCTAGTCCGGCCCAAGGCCCATGGGTGGACCAACTCCAGCCCATGGGCCGGCCATGGTAGTATATATACACCCTCTCCTAGTCTTGGAGAGGGTTGGTTGTTCATTTTGTTATTCACTCATTTCCATACATTTCATAATACATCCATATTCCATCCAAGTTTCTCTAACAATCCAACCCACATCTCACTTATTGTTCTTGGTTGATTCATTAGATTACTTGTATTCTACAATTGGTATCAAGAGCCATGGAGTGGTGTGTTTAGTTTTTTGTGTTTGATTTGTGTTCAAAAACCTTTACAAAGAGCAAATTAGTGATTTAAATTTTTTGGCTTAAAAACCTTAAAGTTTTCATTTTTATTGTTCCTATAGGGTTAGTAACACTAGTTGTACAAGAATTTTTGCTAAAAACCATTAAAAATCGTGTTTTTTTAGTTTTGAAAATTTGAGTTTCGTAACTGTTGGAACCGAACGAGGAAGAACCGAACGAGATTTCTATTAGTTGGGACCGAACGAGTTAGACCGAACAAGGAGACCGAACAAGTCAGCCGAACTAGCATATTCTAGTTTGAACCGAACGAGTTCCTTTCTAGTTTGGACCGAACGAGTAGGACCGAACTAGGTGCACTTTGACAATCGAACTAGCAGGACCGAACTAGTTGGACCGAACGAGTAGGACCGAACTAGCTGGACCGAACGAGTTGGACCGAACTAGCTTATTTTTTTGTCAAACCGAACTAGTGAAAATAAATTAAGTTTAATCTTAACAAACTTAATTTTAAATTATACGGTTATTTCTTTGACTTGTAAAATCCTGTGAAACAAACACTTGGTTTCCCGGTTTTGTCAAATTTACTTAATCATTTTTTATGTATTAGGTTAGTTCTGTGACTTGTTATTTGAAAGGGTTAAATTATCGGGGTGGAAAGGGTGGGCATTGTTTTGGTTTTTAAAGCTGTTGGTATATTTGCTTGATATCTTAAGGTTTTTTATTTCATTTTGGTTGATAGGTTAATTTTTATCTGGGGAGGGAGCTACTAAGTGAGTGATTGGGGGTAGAAGGGGTGTGATGTGGTATTAGAGGGTAGGTGTTTGCATCGGAGGGACGGGTGGTGTATTAGATTTAATATGTGGCGTGGTTTTATATGGGAGGTGGATTGGTTTTGATTGTAGGGTTAGAAAGTAAAAAATAGAGTGAAAGTAAACGAGAAGAAGCAAAGTTAAAACACGAATAGATGAAAATGACAGAAAAGAAAAAAAAAGAGAGAGAGAAGACAGAAAAGGCGAGAAGAGAAAAGAGAAGAGGAAAACAAGAAAGGAGTAAGAAAGAAAGGAAAAAAGGGAGAAGGAAAGAGAAAAAGAGAACGAGGAGAGAAAGACGGAGAGTAAGGAGTGGTAAAAGTACTGTAGCTAGAGAGAAGGAGGGAAGAAATAAAAGAAGAAAAGAGACAAGAACGCAGGAAGACGAAGAAAGTAAGGGTAGAGAAAAGAAAAAGAGAAAAAGAGCGTAATAGTCATTAAGAGAGAGTAGAGAAAGAGCGAGAAGGAGAGAGTAAAACAGGAGAGAAGGGAGAAGGAAGTAAGAAAGAGAGCAAAAGACCTAGAAGAAAGAGAAGAGAGAAGAGTAAGAGAAAAGGGGAAGAGAAGAAGAAGAAGAAAAGGAGTATAGAGAAAAGAGAGGAGAAGAAAAACAGAGAGTAATGAAAAAGAAACAAATGTGGAAGAAAAGAGAAGAAGAAGAAATAAAAAGAAGAGAGAAAGTGAAGAAGATGAGAACTGTAAGAAAATGAGCAAAGAGAGAAAAAGGCAAAGAGAGAGGAAAAGAGGAAGAAGAGAACGAAAGAACAAAGTACGGTAAAAAAGAAGAACGAAGAGACGAAGAAGAAAGAAGAAGAGAAAAAACATCAAGAAAGAAGAAGAGAGAAGAGAAGAAAGAAGAGGTAGAGAATGAAAAAAGAGGGATCAGAGAGAAGGAAGAACAGCAGAAAATAGTCAAAGACAAGGATGAGTGTAGAAAGGAAGAAAGAAGAAGCGACAACAGAACAGAGAGAAAGCAGGGAGAAGAGATATAAAGAAAAGAAAGTAGAGAAAATAAAGAGAAAAAAAGGGAGTAGCTGAAGGAAAACCAAGGAAAGAGTAAGATACGAGAAAAAAAGAAGAAAGTAACAGAACGAGATGGAGAAAGAGACGAGAAGAATAGAGGAGAGACAGAAGAGTATGAGAAAAGAAGTAGAGAGGGAAAATGAAAAAAAGAAAGAAAAGGAAGGAAGAAGAACGAGAGAAAGATACAAGTCAAAAGAGATGGCAGAGTGCACGAAAAGAAAGTGTAAAAGAAGGGAGAAGAGAAGATAGAGAACTTTAAGAAAGAAGAGCGTAAAGAAAAATAAAGAGAATGAGAAAAAGTAGAGAAGAGAAATAGAAGAAAAGAGTTAAAGAAGTAAGCAAGATAAAAAAAGGGAAAAGTAGTAAGGAAAAAGGAAAGAGATAACGAAGAGCGTAATAACAAGAGTAGGAAAAGAACGGAAACCGAACGAAATATGGTAGCGAGATGTTAAGACAGAAGAGAAAGAGAAAGGAGAGAAAGGAAAACGCAACATGAAGAGAAGAAAGAGAGTGAAAGAAAATAAAGCGGAGAAGAAAAAAAGCAGGAGAAAGTGAAGAGGGAGGATAGAAGAAGAAAAAGAGTAGACAGAAGTAGTGTGAGAACGAAGTAACAAGTAAGAGTAGATGAAAGTGAAATGAGATATAAAAGAGAGAGGTAGAGAAAGAAGATGACAAAGAACGAAAAAGTGAGAAAAGAGAGAAGAATAAGTCGAGAAGAAGAGAAAAAGAGCAGAAAGAGAAGAAGCAAAAGAGATAGAATGAAGAGATAAAGAATGATATGTAACAAAAGAGAAGAGCAAAGAGAGAGGAGAATGAGAATGGTAAGAGAAAGAGAAAGAAGAAGAAAGAGGCAAAAATGAAAAGGACGAGAAGAGGAAGAAAGAAGAAAAACCAAGGGTCAAAGAAGAAGAAGAAGACAGACGAAAGAGAAGAAAAAAAACCGAGGAAGTATTAGAGAAAATGGAGAAAGGAGAAAGAAAGAGGAGAAGAAGAAATAAGAGAAGAAAGAGAGGAGTGAAAAAACAGACGTTGAGAGTGTCTAAGAGAGGTCTGAACAAAGGTGAAAAAACGAAGAAAACAGAAGAATGAGAAAATCAATGAAAAAAAAGAGAAAGATAAGTAAAGAGAAAGAAATGTAAAAGATACGGAAGAAAGTGAAAAAAAGAGAGAGAGAAAGAAAAAGAGAGAACGAGAGATGGAAGAGAGAAGAGTGATGTTAAGAAAAGAGAGAGAGAGAGAGAGAGAGAAACCGGACGAAAATGCAGAGGAGAGTAAAGGCAAGTAAAAGAAAAGAATTAAAGCAAAAAAGGGTGAGAAAAGAAAGGTAACGGGGCAGTAAGAGAAGAAGAAAGAGAGTGGCTCTAGTTAAAGAAAAAAGGAGTAAGCAAAGAGTACGAGATGAGAGAGAAGAATGAGAAGGAGAAAAGAAGAATTAGAGAGAGTAGAAGAGAATAGAGAAGATAAGAAAGAGGAGGAAAAAGAAGAAAAAGAAAGAGTAAGCATAGAATGGGAAGAAAGAAAGCGATCGGGGAGAAAAAGATGGCTAGAGAAAAGAAGATGAGAGAGATTGAGAGCAAACGAGAGGAGAGAAGAAAGGAAAACGAAGAGAAGAGTGAAGGAAGGAAAAGAGAGAGAAATAGAGAGTGAAGAAAGAAAAGTAGACAGAAGAGAGGAAGTAGAACGAGAATAGAGAAAAAGGAGAGAAGAAAAGACAGAAAGAAGAAGAAGAAAGAAGGACACAAGAGAACCGAACGATGAAAGACAAAAAGAGTTGGACTGAGTAAGAGAGTAAGAGAAGTAGAGAAGAAGACAAAGAGAAAGAAGGAAGAAGAAGAAAGGAGAAAGAAAGAGACATGCAGAGAGAATGACGAAGATGAAGAAAACAGAGAAAGAGAAAGAGAGACGAAAGAAGAAACGAAAAAGATGGACGAAAAGCGCCGATAAGGTGTAGAGGAGACAAGAGGAGTACCACGAAAAAAAACGAGTAAGAGAGAGAGTAAAAGGTTAAACAAAGCAGGTAAAAAAGTAAAGAAAAGATAAAAGGAAGAGAGAGAGAAAAGGAGTAAAGAAGAGAGAGGAGTGAAAAGAAGAGATCAGAAACAAGAGGTGAAGAGAACAAAACCGTTCAGGAGAGTAAGAGAAGAAGAAGAGAAAAGTAGAGACAAGAGAAACAAGAAGAAAGAGGAAAGACGACAAGATGATAAGGAGAGTAGAAAAGAGGAGAGAAAGAGAAAAAGAAGAGAGTGAAAAAAAAATAGACAAAAGAGAGTTCATGTAATGAGAGGAGCCGAGTAGAAGCCAGAGAAGAGTGGAACGTAACGGATGAATATGAGAGGAGGAAAGAGGAAAGGAAGGAGTAAAACAGAAGTAGAAGAAAGAGTGAGAAAGAAAAGACAGGAAGTAAAGAGAAAAAGACGACTGAAAGGAGAATGCAGGAGAAAGTAAGGATAGAGTGAAGAGAGAAACGAAGGGAGAAGAGTAAGATAAGAAGTAGAGTTGGTGGTATAAGAACGAGAAGAAGATACGAAGAGAAGAAGAGAAAAAAAAGAAAAGAGGGTGGACACAGAAAAGAAAAGAGAGAGAAGCGTAGAATGAGAGGAGGAGAGACGGAAGGAGAAGAAAAGAAGAACAAGAATGAGAGAGTTGAGGTGAAAGAAAGACATCAAGGACGTGTAAAGAGACTAGAGAGAGAGAGAGAGTAGAAGGAAGGGAGAGAAAAGAGAAAAATACGAAAGGAGGTAGGAGAGTAAGTAGAGGTAAAAAAGAGAAAAAGAAAGAAGAGAGGAATGAGGGGTAAGGGAAAGAAATAGCGGTGAGAACGAATGACGTCACGGTAAGAGAAAACGCTGAAGAAATGAGGGGAGGGAGAAGAGAATGTAAAAGAAGAAAGATAAGGCGAAAAGAAAAAAAAAGAGGGTCTGAGAGAGAGAAAGAAGAGAAGAGAAGGAGAGAAAGAAGAAGAAAAATAAAAGTAAGAAGTACAAGAAAAAGATGTCGAAAAAGAGAAGAAGAAAGACGGAGAAATGAAGGAGAAAGAAAGCAGAAGTGTAGACAAAAAGAAAGGAAAGGAAAACGATGAAAAGAAATACGAGAAGAAGAAGAAGACAAGGAGAGAGAGATAAGAAAAACGTATGTAAAAAGACGGGAAATAAAGAAAAGAGGCAGGGAAGGAAAGTGAAAGAGCCAGAGAACGGAGAAGAGAAAAGAGGACGCACGAGAAGCAGAAGAGAGGCAGAGAGGAAAAAAAGAGGGAAGACGGAAGAGAAAGAGGGGAAAGGGAGAGAACAGAGAGATCAAGGAGCACAAGAAGAAAGGGGAAGAAGAGAGAAAGTGAGAAAAGAAGAGAAATGGAAGGAAGATGAGAAAAGAAAGAAAGAGACGAAGAGAGAGAGTACGAAAAAAGAAAAAGAGGAAAGAGAGAGGAGAAGAAGAGAGGAGACGAGTGGAATGGGAAAGTTGAGGTAGACGAACAGAGAAGAGCAGAGACGGAAGAAAAACGCGTAAAGCAAGAGAAGAAAAGAGAAGAAGAAGAGCCAAAAAAGAAGAAGGGAGATCAAGCAAAGTACGAAAGCAGAGACAGAAAGGGAAACAGAAAGAGAGAGAAAAAGAGAGAGAGAGAAGAGAAGGAGAAGAAGGAAAGAAAGAGTGAGATAAAAAAAGAGAAACAGAAAGTAAAACGCGACGGAGTAGAAGGAGACAGAAGGAGAAAGGAAAAGAAAAGAAGATAGAAGAGAGGTAATGAGAGAGCAGAAAAGAAAAGAGCAGAGAGAAAGAGGGAAAGAAGTAAAGGAAAAGCATACAGGAAGAGAGGAGAAGAGCCGAAAGAAGAACGAGAAGAAGGAATAAGAGGATGAGTAGTGTAACCGGAGGAGTATATGAGAGAGGAAGGGAATGGAAAAGAAGCAGAAAAAAAGAGAAAGGAAAAAGAAGAAGTAAACAAAGACGAGATAAGAATGACGAGAAGAATAGAACGAATCGAGAAGAGACAGGAGAGAAGAAAAACGATAAGAAAGGAGGGGGGGAAAAAACAAAAGTGAGACAAAGGAAGCAAGAAAGAAAGAAAAAAAAGAGAGATAAAGAAAGAAGAAAAAGAGCTAGACAAGAGTAAGCAGAGAGAAGAAGGAAGGTAGAGAAAAGAGAACAAAGACAGAAACGGACTACAGAGTAAAGAAGTACAGTAGAAGGAGTAAGAGGAGGAAGAAAGTACAAGAGAGATAGAATAGAGGAGAAGAAGAGAGAGAGAAGAAGAAAACAAAAGGAAGAGAGAAGAAGAAAAACAACAACGAAGGAGAGGGAAGAAAGAGAGAGAGAACGGTAAAGAGTGAAAAAAAAACAAACACGTAGAGCAAGAGGCAAACGAAGCAAAGGCAGAAGAGAAAGAAGAGAGAGGAAGAGAAATGAGAAAAAAGACAAAAAGGAAGAGAAGGGAAGTAAAGGAGACGAGGGAAAGGAGAAAGAACAGCAGAGAGAGAACAAAAGAAGAGTAAGTGACCGTAAAAGGAAAAAAAGAAAAGAGCAGAAGTTAAAAGAAAAGAAGAGAAGAGCGAAGGAGGAAGAGAGTAAGAAGAGAGCTTTAAGCGTAAAAGAAAAAAATGAAAAAAGAGAAAAAAAAGAGTTAGAAGGAGAGAGAAGAGTAAGAGAGGAGAGAGCAGAAGAAACAGAGGAGAAGAACAGAAAGCAGAATGAGAAAAGAAGAAGAGAGGAGCGAAGACAGATGGAGAAAGAGAAAAAAGTTGAGGAGATAGGAAAGGGAGAGAGGAAGAAGAAGCTTAAAGAAGTAGGAAGAGAAGAGACAAGAGAAGGGGAGAAGAAGAAGAGTAAAGGAGCAGGTAGACAGTAGGAGATGAGAGCACAAAAGAAAGAAGAAGAAGAGGAGAAGAGAAAAGAAGAAAAGAGAAACGAGAGAACGAAAGAGTATTACGGAGTAAGAAGAAATTGATAGAAGAGTAGAAAAGAAAAGAAAAGAAGAGAGAAAGAAGAGAAGGAAAGAAGGAGAAGGATAACAAGAGAGGAAAAGAGAAGACAAGAGGACAGAAAACGAGAGAGATAAAACGTGAGAACAAGAGAACGAGGAGGAACAGGAGAGATAGACGAGGAGGTAAAGAGAACAGAATAGAACTAGAGAGTGAGAGACAAAAAAGAAGAGGCACAAAAATGTAAAGAGAGGAAGAGAGGGGGAAGAACGCCGAAAAGACCGAGAGAGAGAAGAGTGATGCGAGACGAGGGAGAGAAGAAGTGAGAAGAAGAGTAGGAGAGAGCAGAAGATAAGAACGGTATAGAGAGAGGATAAAGTAGAGAAGGATCAAGAGGGAAAGAAAAAAATACGAACGAGAGGAGCTAAGGAGGAGAAGGAGAACAAGAGAAGAGAAGTCAAAGAAAAAAGCTGGTCAAGGAATGAGAAGAGGAACGTATAAGGAAAAAAGTAAGGAGAGACGTAAACAGAGCTGTAAGAAAGAAGTGTAGACGCAGAAACGAGGAGAAGTAGACGAAAAAAAAAAAAGGAAAAAAAGCAGAAGAGAGAGGAGCAATAGGTGAAAGGAGAGAGAAAAAAGAGAGAGAGGAAAAGAAAAGAAGAAGAAAAAAAGAGAGAAAGAGTAAAAAGCACAGGTGTGGAGAGAGAGAAGAGAGAAAAGATAGTGACCGAAAGGAGAGAAGTAAGATGAAGGAGTGCGAAGTAGAAAAGAGAAAAAAAGAGAACGACGAGAAAAGAGACGGAAGGCAAAGGGAGAGCAGAGAGAAGACTGGAAAGAGAAGAGTGGAAGGAAAAAAAGGAAAAAAGAGAAGAAAGAAGAGAAGAGAAGAAGAAAGAGTTACGAGAAGCAGGGATAGAGAGAAAAGAGAGAGAATGCGCGGGAAAGGAAGAAGAGAACGGAAGGAAAGAAAAATATAAAGACAGAAAGCCGATGAACGTAGAAAAAAAGAGTAGGAAGAAAAACGGAAGTAAAGAGAAGAAGTAAGGAAGAAGGAATGGAACATGCAGGTAAAAAGTAAGAAGAAAGGACAAAGGAGAAAAAGACAGAAGAGTAAAAATGAAGAGACGAAAAAGGAGAGAGAGAAGACGATGAGAAAGAGACGATAAGAGTCTAAAAGGATGAGAGAGGAGAGTAGAGACGAGTGGAAGGAAAAGGAAGTAAAAGAAAGTAGGGTAAGAGAGAAGAGTCGAAGAAAGAATGTGAGAGAGTAAGAACGGAAATGTTTGAAGAAGAGAAAAAAGAAGTAAAAGAGAAGAGGACGAAAAGAGACGAGAAGGAGAAGAAGGAAAGAGAGGAGAAGGAAAAGAAGGTAAAAGAAGAAATAAGTAGAGACAGAAGAGAAGAAGCTAGAGAGATAAGAGAAAGAGAAAAGGAAAGTAAAAAGAGAGAGACGAAGTGAGGAAAAGAGAAAGGTAGAGGAGAAGAAGAAGTAAGAGAGAAGAAATGAAGAAAAGAGAAGAGCATTAGAGAAAGAAGAAGAGAAGGAGAAAAGAGACAGGAGAGAGATGTAAGAGAAAAGAGAGAGAAGGAGAAAGAAAAACGGAAATAGATCGAAGAAAGAAGAGATTACGAAAACATGTAAGAGAGAAAGAAAGAAAGAGGAGGAAAAAGAGAGGAAGAGGCGAGAAACGGATGAGGAGTGAGAAGTACGAGAAAAGAGGGGAAAAGGAAAGAGAGAAAAGAAGTAGAGTAGCGAGACAAGCAGAAGAAAGGAGAAGAACGGAGAAAAAAAAAGACAGAGAGAGAAACGAGGAGAAGAAAATAGAGAGGAGAAAAATGAAAAAGAAGAACGAAGGCGAAAGAGAGCGAGAAAAAGAAGGCAGAGAGAGAAAAGAAAGAGAAGAGAGAGCAGAAAAACAAAAGAAGAAGAGTAGGAAGTAGCAGAAGACAAACAAAGAGGACAGGAAGGAAAAGGGAGAGAGAGTAAGAGAAGGAGAAGAAGAGGAATAGAGAGAGGAGAAAGAGAAGAAGAAGTAAGGGGAAGAGAAAGAATTGAAGAAAGAAGGTAAGAGAGAAAAAGAGATAAGAAAAGAGGGAGGTAGAACAAAGAAAGAGGATTAAGTAGAGAAAAGAAAGCAATGAAAGAAACAGAGAAACTGAGGAAGGAAGAGGAAAGAGAGAGGACAGAACAGAAAGTTGAAAAGTCAAGATGAAAGAAAAATAGACGAGAGAAGACGAAAGAGAAAAGAAACGGAAAGAATGAGCCAAAGTAAAAGAAACGGAAAAACGAAAGATGATAGAAGTAGGGGGGTGCTCTAACGAGAGTAGAAAAAATGAAGAGAGAGGAGGGAAAATGAAGAAAAGAAAGAGAGAGGACAAAGAAAAGAGAATGGAAGAAGAAAAGGAGAAGGAGCATAAACGAGAAGAAGGACGGAAGGGATGAAAAAAAATAGAAGAAGATGATGAACAAAAAGTAAGAGGAAGAGAAAATAGGAAAAGGGAGAGAGCAGTAAAAAGAGAGAGGAGTGGAAGCAAGACGGAGAAGAGGATGGTGAGACAACGAAAAAGAGAGAGAAAAAATAGAGGAAGAATGAAGAAAAAGGAGAGAAGAGAAGTAAGGAGGGGAGAGAAGAGAGGGAGAAGAAATAAAGAAGAGAGAACAAGGAGAAGAAGAGAGATAAGAAAGGACAGGAAGAGAAAACTTGAAACGTGAGAAATGAAGAGAAGAAAAGAGAAGGAGATGAATGGATGAGGAGGGGAGAAGAAAAAGTTGAGAGAGACAAGAAGATAAGAAGAGAGAAAAGAAAAAGAGGAATGAGAACAAGAGAATAGAAAAAGAAATGGAGAAAATAGAGATAGAGACGAGGTAGCAGAGAACGAGAAGGAAAAATAGGAGAACAAGAAATGAGAAGAACAGAGAAAGAGGAAAAAGAAGGAAGAGAGTTGTGAAGAGTAGAAAGAAGATGAAGAGGCGATGAACAGAGGAGACTGTAACAGAAGGAAAAGAAGAGATAGGAGAGAGAGATGAAATAGAGAGAAAAGAAGGAGCAAAAGAAGCAAACGAGAGAGTAGAAAGAACAAGAAGAAAAAGGAAGAGCAGAAAAGACAGAAAACGAATAGAGAGAGGAGGAAAGAAGAAAAATAGACGACAGAGAAGAGAAAAGAGGGGGAAGAAGAAGAAAAGAAGAGAGGACAAGAAATGGGAAGAGAGAGATGACGGAGGAGAGAAGGAAAGAGAAAGAGAAGTAGAAGAGAAGAGGAAGGTATAAAGAACAGGAGAGAAGGAATAAGAAAAGAAGAAGGGAGAGAGAGAGAGCAGAGACGAGAATAAAGATGGGAGAGAAGAAGGCGGAAGAAAGTAGAGGAATGAAAGAGAGTAACGAAAGGACGAGAAGTGGCAGGCAAGAGAAGAGTTAGATAAGAGAGGAAGCAGAGAAGAAAGAGTATCGGATTAAAAGAGAAGAGAAGAGAGTTAGAATAGTCAGAGAAGAAAGAGCAAAAAAGGAGAAAAGGAGATGAGGTACAATAGAAGAGGTACAAAGAAAAAAAAGAGAAGAGAAAGGTAAAGAAAAGAAGAACAAAGTAGAGACAATTGAGGGAGAGAAAGAAAGAGAGCAAAAAAGAGACGAACAGCAAAGAGAGAGAAGAAAAAGAGAGAGAAAAAGAGGAAGAGAAATGAGAAGAATGAAGAAAAAGCAGAGAGGAGATGAAGAACAGATAAAAGGTAAGAACGTAAAGACGGCAGAAAGAGGAAGAGGGACAGGAAGAATCAAGTGGAGAGAGAGAGAAGAAAAAAGGAAGAGCAGACGCAGAAAGTATATGACGACGAGTGAAAGAAGACAGAGATAGTGAAAAGAGACGGCGGAACGTAGAGAGAGAGAAGAATGAGAGGGAAGGAGAGAATAGAATAGGAGAGAAAGAGAGAGAGAAAAAAGTAAAAAGGAGAAAGAGAAAGAAAATAGAGAGTAGAAAGGACAGGGAAAAGAGCAAGAGAGAGTAAGAAGAAAGAGAAGAAAAGAATGAAAGGAGAAGGAAGATGAGGTAAGAGAATGGGAAGAGAAGGAAGGGTAAAGAAAGAAGGAGAAAAAGAAAAAAAAATAAGGAGAAGGAGAAAAGAAGGATAGGAGGACAGGAAGAGAGAAGAGTGAAAAAACGTGGGAGAGGGAGTGTAAAGAGAAGAAGAGGAGAGTAGAAAGGGGATGGTAAGAAGAGAACTAGTTGAACGAGCTAAAAAGAGGAAGAAAAGTAAAAAAGGAGGAGTGTTAGAGGGAAAAAAAGAAAAGAAAGAGAGAGAAAAGAGCAGTAGAAGGAGACGAAGAAATCGAGAAAAAGGAAGAGAGGAGGCGAAGAAAGAGAGAGTAACGAGAGTAGACATGAAGAAAGAGAGAAGAAAGTAGCAAGAAATGAAGAAAGCAAAGAGAAAGAAAGCAGAAGAGAAGAGAGAAAGATGACGAAAAAGAACAGAAAGAAAAGATAGGACAAAGTGAGAAGTAAGTGGAGAGATAAGGAAAGAGAACAAAAAGCGTGGACAGAGCTGAGAACGGAAGAGAAAGGAGAAGAGTAGAAGCGAAGAGAATAAAGAAGAGGAGAGTAGCAGTAGAGGAAAAGAAAGGTAGAGAAAAGCGAGAGAAGAAGAGCGAGGAACCGAAGGAAGAGAGAGATGGGGAGAAGAGAAGGGGAAACAGTGAAAAGAAGAGAAGAAACGAGAAAACGACAAGAGAAGCAAGTAGAGAACAAGGAGGAGAAGAGAGAGATAGAAGACAGAGATAGAAGAGGAGAGAGTAGAATGAATAGAGGAAGCGAGAAAGAGAAGGAAAGAGAAGAAGTGAGGAAAGAGAGAGAATTGGAAAAAGAAGAGAAAAGAGAGAGTAGAGAAGATGGAGAGAACAGAGGAACAAAGAAAGACAGAGATGAGAGGAAGGGAAGAGGAGACGAGAGAAAGAAAGAGAAGGGAAAGAGTAACTGGATGAGAGGAGAAGAAGGAAAAATGAAAAGAAAACTTAGAGAATGAAGTAGACGTAAGAAAGAAGAGAAGAGGAAAAGAGAAAGAGAGAGAGAAGGAGAATACAAGAGGCGAAAGAAAGAATCAAGGAGAAAGACAAGATAGGCGGGAGAGAGAAGAGAAGTAAAGAACAGAGGAAAATAGACAAGGAAGTAAAGAAAGTAAAGAAAGGAAAAGCAGAGGGACGAAGAGCAAGGGAAAGAAGAGAAGAATAGAAAAGAGAAGAAAGTAGAAAGGTGAAAAAGTGACAAGAAAGTAATGGAAGAAGACGAAAGAAAAGGAAAATAGAGCAGTGAGAGAAAGAGAGAGAAGGAGAAAGCATAAAGGAAGAGAGAGAGAGAAGAAAAAAGAGGAGCTGAAAGTGAGAAAGGAAAGAGGAGTAAGAAAGACGAGAAGAAATAGAAAGGAGAGAGAGACCGAAAGAAGAGTAAAAGAGTGTAACAGAGGAAAGAGAAAAGAGAGGAGGAGAAGGTAAGAAGGGAAAGAAAGTAAACGAAGAGAAGAAAGAGAGTGAGAAGTAAGCAAGAAGGAGAAAGAAGGACAACGAGTAAAGAAGACAGCGAGAGAGAGAAGAGAACAAACTGGAAGAACGAGAAAAAGAAAGAAAAAAGAAAAAGAAAGAGGAAGAGAAAGAAAGAGAGAAAAAGAGATAAAAAGAAGAAGGAAGGAGGAAAGAGAGGAAAAAAGATAACTGCAGAAGAGAGAAGAAAAGGAAGAGAAAGAAAGGGAGAAGGAAAGACGATAGAAAGAAGAAAGAAAAGAAAAGAGACGAGACAGAGGGAGAGAGAAAGAGGAGAGAGAACGAGAAAGAAAGAGAAAGCGAAAAGAGGCGCGGAAGCGGAGCGAAGAATAGGGGAAGAAATGTAAAAACAGAACAAAGAAAGGAGAAACGGATGAGCAAAAGATGAGAGGAAAAGAGAAGATGGACGAATAAGGGGAGAGAAAAAAGAGAACGAAAAGATACGGGATAGACGCTAAAGAGAGAAGAGAAGGAGAAGAAAAAGAAGAAAAAAAGGAGGAGAAAGGAGAGCACAAGAAGGAGAGAGGCAGAGAGGAAGCAGAGGCAGAAGAAGAGAGGTAGCAGAGGGAGTAAGGAAGGCAAAGCAAAAGAGAAAGGAAAGAAGGGAGAGGGAACGAAAACAGAGACAGTCAGAAAAAGAGACGGGAGAAACAAAAAGTAGAAAGAAAAAATGAAAGAAGAAAAAAGAGAGAGAAACGAAGCAGAAAAAAGGAGTAAGAGGAAAGAGAGAAGGAAAAGAAGAACGGAAAGAAGTAGAACAGAAAGAAGAAAGAAGAGAGGAGAATCGAAGAGAAAGAGAGAGAGAAAGAGAAGAAGAGGCATGAGAAGAAGCTAAGACAGAGGAGAAGGAATATGAGAGATACGAAAAAGAGAAACAAAGCAGGACGAGAGAAAAGGAAGAAAAGCAAAAGAAGAAAGTAAGCAATAGGTCAAAGGGAGAGAGAAAAAGAGAGAAGAAGAAGGAAAGAAAAGAGAGGAAAAGAAGAAAGAAAAGAGGAAGAAAGAGCAGAGAGACGAAGTAGACGTAAGTAGCGAGGGTAGATTGATGAATGGAACAATAAAAGAGGGCAACGAAAAGAAAAAAGAGAAGAGTGAAAAGAAGACGAAGAGAAAAAGAGAGAATAAGCGAAAAAAAAGAGAGCATACGAGGAGAGAGCGAGACGGACAAGAGAAGTCAAGAAGCAAAGGAAAAATGAACGGAGGAGAAGAAGACGAGAATAGAGAGAAAAGAGAGTAGTGAAAAGGACGAGAGAGAACGTAAAGAAGGGAATGAGAAAGAAGTAGAAGAGAGAACATTGAGGAAAGAGAGAATGACGAATGTCGAGAGAAAGAAGAGAAAGTGGAAGAGAGAGGAGGAGAAAAGAATGAGAATAGAGGAAAAGAGGGAGACGGCAGCAAGGGAAGACGAGAGAATAAAGGAGTGAGAACGAGAAGAAGTAAAAAGAGAAGAAAACCCGACAAGAGAAAGAGAGAAAGAAGGAAGAGAAATTAATATAATAAACAATAAACTCCAAAAACGACGAAAAGAAGCAAGAGAAGAAAGGAACAGAAAGAGAAGAAAGAAGAGAAAAGAGAGGAAAGAGAAAAGTACAAGGAAAAAGGAAATGAGGAGAAAAGAAAGAGAATATGAGGAGTAAGAGGAAAAACGCAGAAGAAAAGAAAGAGATAACGAGTAGTAGGAAGAAGAGAGACAGAGAGAGAAAGAGGGGGGAAAAAAAGACAAAAAAAGAATAAAAGGGAGTAGAGACATGAGAAAAAAGAGTAGGAGAAGAGGAAAAAGAGGAGGCAGAATACGCAAAGAAAGAGAGTAGATAAGAAGTAGAGCAGTACAAAATAAGAAAAAAGAGTTAAGGAGGGATAAGAAGTAGTAAGAGAAGGAGAAAGGGAAGAAGAAGAGAGGAAGAGAGAAGAGATGAAGAAGGAAGACGTGATGATGAAAAGGAATGAAGTGAGAGAAAAGGAGAAAGAAGAGAAAGAAAGAGAGAGAAAAGTAAGAAAGGAAGAAAGAAAACAAAAAGAGCAAGAGACAGAAGAGGGTGAGAGATGAAAGGAGAGGAGAAGAAAGTGAAGACAGAGAGAGTAGAAGAAATAGAAGAAGAAGAGAGAGAAAGAAGATGTAAAAAGGGAATGAGAACAGAGATAGGATAAAGTAGAATAAAAAAATGACAGGAGAGGAAGAAAGTGGAGTAGAAGAGGAATAGGTAGAAAGAAAAAGACAAATTGAAAAAAAAAAGAGAATGTGTATAGAAAAGAGATGAGAGAAGTGAGGTAAAAAACAAGAGATGGAAAAGACGAGGAAAAAGAGAGAAAGACAAAAGAGAAGAGAGTCACAACGAACGCGTGAGGGAGAGAGAAAAAAAATAGAGAAGAGAAGGTCAAAAGAAGAGGAGAGATCAAGAGAGTAAGAATGAGGACGAAAGAGTAAAAAGGCGGGAGGAGAGAAGGAAATAATGGCGAAGAAGGCGAAGAAAGAGAAAAGGGATAAAGAAGAGGACGAAGAAAAGGAGTAAAGGAAGAGGACGGAGGAGTATAAACGTGAGAGAAGGAAAAGAAAGGGGAGGAGAAAGAGGAAGTCACACGAGATAGCAAAAGAGTAAGAAGAGAAGAGGAGTAGCGAAAAAAAGGAATAGAGTAAGAAGAGAGAGAGAAGTGAGTAGAAGTATGAGAGATGAGAAGAGAGTGTAGAGGAGAAGAAAGAAAGAGCGAACAGGAAGTAGAGAGTATGAGAAAAACTAAAGTTGAGGGAAGAGAGAGAGAAGAGAGAAAGAGGAAAAAGGAAAGAAGAAAGTGAAAGAAGAGAGACGAGAAAAAGAGAGGAAAAGCGAAAAGGAGAGAAGAGACGGAGAGACAAAGAAAAGTAGGAAAGAAGAGAAGAGTGCAAGGAAGAGAGAGGATGAGAAAGAAATAAAGAGAGAAGGAAGGCAACGAAAGCAAACAGATGAAGAAAGAGAATGAAGGAAGAAGAGAAAGGAAAAGAAAGAAAAAAAAGAGCACAAGAGTGTTCCGAAACGAGAGGGAAAGAAAAAAACAGAAGAAGAAAGAAAAAAAAAATGAGAAGTGGAAAGAGAAAAAAAAAACTAGAGCAGAACAAAGAAAAAAATAGAAGAGAGAAGAATGTAGAGACAAAAAGAGCAGAACACGAAGAAGACAGGAGGGAGAGAAAGAAGAAGAGAAAGCATAGAGAAGAGAAAGCAGCGGCAGAAGAAGAACAGAAAGAGAGAAAGAGTAACGAAAGAGATAGAGTTCAAAAAGAATGAAAGAGAGTGTAAGAGAAGGCGACAGAAGGAGAGTGGAACATAGTGAATAAGAAAATGAAGCGAGGAGATAAACGAGCGCTAGAGAGCGAGAGAAGAAACGGAAGTAAACGAACGAAAAAGAGAGAAAACCGAATGAAGTAATGAGAAAAGAAAAGAAGAGTAAAGAGAACAGAACAGAGAACGAATGAGAACGAGAAAAAACAGGAGAAAGGAGAAAAAGAAAGAAGAAGTAAAGAAACGACAAAGAGAGACAAAGGGGGAGATGGAGAAAGGAAGTATAAAAAAAGAGAGAGAGAGAAGGAGTGAGCAGCAAGAAGAGAAGAAGAACAGTAAAAGAAGCGACTGACAGCAGACAGAAGAGACAGAAGAGAAAGTAGCGGGCAGACACAGAGAGAAGAGGAGAGAAAAGAAGATGCGAGAGAGACGAGACAAACGAGAAAAGTACGAAGACAAGGCAGCAAAAAAGTGAAAAGAGAGAGATCAGAAGGAAGAAGGAAAGACAGAAAAGAAGAGAAGAGAAAGAGAATAGAAGGGGAGTAGAGAATGTAGAGAGACGGAGGATAATAAGAAGGACGAGCAAGAAGAGAGAAAAAGAAAATGGGGAAAGGATAGTAAAGGAAGAGAAAAGAAGGAGAAGTAGAAAGGAAGAAAGGAGAAGAGAAGAAAGCCACGACAGTAAAAAGATGAGTCAGAAGAACAGAAAGAGAGAGACGGAGACAAAAAGAGAAGAGGAGAAAGAGAAGAGAGAAAGAGAAGAAGAGAAAGAAAAGCAAAAGAAAAAAAGAGAGTTAAAAGAGAGAGAAAATCAATGAATAGTGAAAGAAAGAAAAGAAAGAGCAAGAAGAGTAGAATAAAGAGACGAAAAGTAAAGAGTGAAGAAGAAGGGAAAAGAGCAGAACAAAAGGGTAAAAAGAGAAATAGTCTGAAGGAAAAGAGAACAGAGACCAGAGAGAAGAAAGAAAGAGAAAAGAGAAAGAGGTGGAAAGACAGAAGGAACAGATAAGAAAAGAGGAGAAGAGGAGAGAAGATAAAATGAAGAAAGAAAGAGGGAAAGAGACGAAAAAAAGAGAGAGGAGAAAACGAGAGCGAAAGAGAAAGTAGCAAGAAGAAGCAGAAGAAGGAAAAAAAGGTCCAAGATGAAAAAGAAGGAGAGAGAAGAGTGTAAGAAAAGAGGAAGGGAAGAGAGAAGATAAAAGAAGAGAAGAAGAAGAGCAAAAGAAGAAAAGAAGAGGAAAAGAAGGGAAAGGAAGAGGGAGGAGAAGAAACTATCGGAAGATGGGACAACGTGAAGGAGAAAGAAAAGAGAGAGAAGAGGAAAGAAAAGAAAAGAGTGACAGCAAGTGAGAAAAGGAGCAAGAAAGAGAGAGAAACGGGGTGAAAGGCAGAAGAGAGGAGGAAGAGGAAGAAAAAGTAAGAAGAAACGAAAGAAGGCAAAAAAGAGAAGAAAGAGGGAAAGGGGAGAAGGAAGAGAAACGAAGATAAAAGAGTAGACAAAGAGGTAAAAAAAAAAGCAAGAACAGAAAATGTAAGAGTAAGCAAGAGAGAAGCAATGAGAGAGAGAGGAAGAGAGAGAGGAAGAAGAAGAAGAGAGAGATAAAAAAAGAAGAAGAAAGAGAAAAAAAAGTGAAAGAGTAAAAGAGACAGAAGAACAATAGAGGAAAGAAAAAAGAAGGTATAAAAGAGTAAAAGAGAAGAGGAGAGAGAAGAAGAAAGAGATAAGAGACAAAAGAGAGATTAGTGACAAGAAAAGGAGATGAGGTAAGAGAAGAAAACGAAGAAAAGAAGATAACTGGAGAACCGAAGAAAAAAAGAGTAGGATCGAAAAAAAGGCAAGAAGAAAAAAGAAAGGAAGAAGTGGCAAGGAAAAATGAGGAGGAAAAGAAGGAAAATAAGAAAGACGAAGAGAAGAAAACGTCGCAAGGAAAAGACGGGAGAAAAAGGAGAGAAGAGAGAAAGAGAAGATAGTAAGAAAAAGAAAGAGAAGCGATAAAGGATGGAGCAGAGACGGCGCCAGCAGAGAAGAGAAACAGAAAAAGCGGAGAAGAAAGAAAAAGAGAAAGAGAGAAAAAGAGAAAAGAAAAGAAAAAAGCAGAAGAGAAGAGAACGTAGAGAAGTATCAGGAAAAGCAAGAAACGTGTGAAGGAGACAAAAGAGAGAAAAGAGTGAAGAGAAGGTGAAAAGAAGCAAGAGGAACGAGTACGAACATTGAAGAAAAAAGGAGGAGAAATGGACAGACAGAGATGGTAAGGTAAGAAAAAGAAAGGAGTGAAAGAAGAAAGGCACGAGAGAAGAGAAAGGAACGAGGAAAGAGAGTAAAAAGAGAAAAGCGAGAGAACGAAAAGAGAGAGTAAGAGACGAAAAGAGTGAGTCAAGAGGAAGAAGAAGAAGAAGAAAGCACGAGTGGAGGAGGAAGAAAAGAAAAAAAAGAGAAAAAAGAGGAGCAAAGAAAGAGGAGGGAAAGGAGAAGAAAGTAGAGGAAGATAAATGGGAGAGAGAGAGAGGAGTACGAACAAGAAAGACGAAAAAAGAGTAGATGTGGCGAAGAAGAGTAAGAAGAGCGAATTGAAAAAGAAGAAGTAGAAAAAAAGACGACGAACAAGGAGAAAAGAAAGAAGGAGAAAGAAAAGAGTAAGAGACAGAAAAAAAAAGAGAAAAGATAGGTAGTAAGAAGAGAGACGAAGTGAGGCAGAAGAGAAAAAGGAAAATGGAGAAATCGAGAAAGAGAGAAAGACGACGAGAAGGACGAACAAGAGAACGGAGGGGAAAGACAAGAGTAAAGAGATGGGAGAGAACCAGTGAAGAAAAGAAGAAGAGAGAAAACGAAGACAGAAATGAAGAAAGAGAGAAGAGTAGATGAGAAGAAGATGAGCGAGAAAAGAAGATAAGGAGAGAGGAAGGAAAAAAGAGGGAAGAGAGAGAAGAGAGAGAAAAAGATAGAGAAGAAGATAAAGGAAGAGAGAGAGAGAAAAAAAAGAAAAAAAGGAATCACGATGACAGTAAATGTCTTAGAAGAAGAACGGTAGGAAAGAAGGAGAAAAAGGCGAAGACCGAGAGAGAGAAGAAACAGAAGAAAGAGAGAGAAAAGAAAAGAGAGAGCAAAAAAGAGGGAAGAGGAACGAAGAAAAACGAAGAAGAGAAGAGAGGAGAGAGAGAAATGGATAAGAATAAAACAGAAAGAAAAATGGAGAAGATAAAGAGGCAGAGAATTCAGAAAGAAGAGACGAAGAAGAGAGAACAAAAAAGAAAGTGTAAATGAAAGGAATTAAGAGATGAAATCGAAAGTATCGTGTGAGAGGAAGAAGAAGTGTGAAAGAGAAAAAAGAGGTAAGAGGAAGAAGAGTAAAAAAACAGAAAAAGAGGAAGAAAAGAAAAGCAAGACAAAGAAAAGAGGAAAGAAAGAAGCAATAAGAAAGAGGAGAACGAAAAAAGAAGGAACGAGAGGAGTAAAGAAGACAAAGCGAAAGTGTCTAAGAAGAAAGAAGAGACAGAGAAAAGAGGGAGAAGAGCGAGAGAGAACGTAGAGGAATAAGAGTGAGAAGAGACAAGTAAGAAGCAAGAGAGAAAAAAAAAGACAAAAAGAAAATGAAAAGTAGAAGATCGTAAGAAAGAGAGGAAGGGAGAGGAAAAAGAGCAAGAAAGGATAAACGAGAAAGAGAAAGAGAGCGAAAAGAGAAGAAAAGGAAGAAGAGAGAAAGAAAAGAAGAAAGAGAAAAAGGGTGAAGAAGAAAAAAGAGAGAAAGAGAGAAAGGAGAAGAAGAAGAGTGGGAGGGTGGGGCACGAAGAAGGAGAGCAGTAAGGAAAATAAAGAAGAGGAAGGGAAAAAACAAGAGGAAAGGGGAAACGAGGAAGAGGGAGCAAGAAAGCAGCAGACGGAAAAAAAGAGTAAGGAAGAACAGAAAAGAGAAGTGGAGAGAGAAAGAAGAGAAGAGTAGATGGAAAAAAGGAGAAAATGTGAAAAAAACGTACGGAAGAGTAGAGCAGACAAAGAAAGAAAGGAGAAGATGGAAAAGGAAGGAAAAAGAAAAGAGAGGGGGAGAGAAGAAAGCGAAGAGCAAGAAAAGAAGGAACGTCAGAGAGGAAGAAGAGGACAAGATGTAGATAAGAGAAAAAAAGGTCAAGAGGTAAGAAAAGAAAGTACCGAGGAGAAAAAAAAAGAGAAAAACTAGAAAGTGTGAAAAGAGTAAGAATAGAGAAAAGAAGAGAGACAGAAGAAAGAAGAAGAAAAAAGAGAAGATAGATTTAAACCAACACCAAAATCATCAAAACAATAGAAGAAGAAATAGAAGGAAAGAAGTGGAGCAGAGAGATAGAAAAGGGAGAAGTAACACGAAAAAGAGGAAAAAGCGGAGAGAAGAGAAAGCAAAAAAGGAAGAAACGAGAAAAAGAAGAAAGAAAAGGGAAAAGAGAGATGTAAAGGAGAAAGAGAAGAGAGGTAAGTAGAGAGAAGAGAAGGAAAGTATAAAAGGTAGGAAAGAAAAAGAGAGGAGAGAGAGACACGAAAGAGTGACAAAAGTAAGAGAGAGGCGAGAGAAAAGTAAGATGAAGAGAAAAGAAAAGAGCAAGAAAAAGTAGGAGTGAAGAAAAAAGAAAAAGAAGCAAAAGAGAGAGAAACGGAGAGAAGGAGAAAGAGGAAAAAAAGTAAGAAGGAAAAAAAAAAGTTACGTGAAAAGAGTAAGTATCAAGAGAAAGAACGTTAAGAGAGTGGACAAGATACAAGACGGAGAGGGAAAAAAACGAAGACGGGAGAGAAGAAGAGCAACGAGAAAGAGATAGAGAGAAAAGGGACAGAGGAAAAAAAGTAATGAGAAAGGAAAAGAAGAGAGAGAAAAGGAGAGCAAAGAAAAGGAGAAGATGGAAGAAAGAAGAAGAGAAAAGTAAAGGAGAATAAAAGGAAGAAAGAGAACGAGGAAAAAGAGTAGAGAGCAGGAGAGTAAGGAAGAAGATAAAAGAGAGAAAGGTAGTAGAAGGAAGGAGAAGAAACAGATAAGAGGAAGAAAACACAAGAGACACAAAGAGGGAAAAGAATGAGAGAACGAGAAGAGGAAAAAAAGAGAAGACAACGAATAAAGACAGAAAAGACAGGAAGAAAGAGAAAGGAGGAAGAAGGAGGAGCGAGGTCAGAGGAAAAAGGGTAGGAAAAGGAAAGAAGGGAGAAAGAGATGAAAGAGATGTGAAAAAGTAGTGGAGAAAACCAAGAAGGCGAAAAAGGTAGACGGATGGCAAAAGAAGAAGACAAGGAAGAGAAAAAAGATCAAACTAAAGGAGTAACAAAGTGAAAGGGAAGAGTGGAACGGAGAAAAGAAAAAGAGCAAAAGAAAAAGAGAACAGAGAGGTTGATAGATAAGCGTAGTTGGGGAGAGAAGAGAGTAGAGGAAAGTAGGATAGAATAGAAATTGAAAGAAAGGAAAGAGAGAAGAAAGGTAAAGAAAGGAGAGAAGGAAGAAAGAGAGAGGATGAGAAACGAAAACGAGAGAGAGAAGTGAATAAGAAGAAAAGGAGAGTAGAAAAGAGAACGAGAAGAAACAAAAAAGAGAAAAGAAGAGAAAGAAGAGAAAAAATCGCAGGGAGAGAAGGAGAAGAAGAGTAGATAGGACGCAGAAGTGGAGAAGAGATAAGAGTAGGAAGAGAGACAACGAGTGTGAGATCTACGAGAGGAGACTAGAAAGGAAGGAAAAAAAGAACAGACGAGAAAGTAGTTAGAAAGACTTGTAGTAAGAAAGGAAGAGAAGGGAGCGAAGAGGAATGGAGAGAAGAAAATAAAAGGAAAGAAGGAGCGAGAAAAAAGAAAAGAAGAGAAAGAAGAGTAAAAGAGACGAAGACGAAAAAGAAAGGAAAACAGAGAAAGTGAATGAGACAAGAGAAGTGAGAGAAGGTAGAGTTAGAAGAGTGAGAAGACCAGAAAAGTGATAAAAGAAAAAATAGATGAGGAGTGAGAAGAAGAAAAAGGCAAAAGAAAGGGAGGACGAGAAAAAAGAGGTGAAGAAGGACGAAAAAGAAGAGAGAGAAGGACAGAGGAAGAGAGAGAGGTAGTAGAAAGTAGAGAAGAGAAGAAGAAAAAGGAACAAAAGACATGAACAAGAAAGAGAGTTAAATGGAAGCAAAGACAGTAAAGAATAAAGAAAAGAGAGAAGAGAAAGAGAGTAAAGAATACTAGAGGAGAAAAGAAAAAAGAAGCAGAGCGCGAAGAAACGAAAACGAGAAGAAAAGGAGAGAAATAGATAGTGTAGAAAGAAAAAGAAGAGGAGAAGAGAGAAGGAAACAAGAGAAAGAAAGAGAAAGAGAGAGAAAGAAAGTGAAACAGAAAGTGAAGAGAAAAGAGAGAGAGAGTGAAAGGTAGAGAATCATGAAGGAAAAGAACAGAAAGAGTGAAGGAAAGAGGATAGGAAGAAGGAGAAGAGAAAGGAGTACAAAGGAAAGAGGAGAAGAGGAGGAGACGAAGACAAAGAGTAAAAAAGAAAAGAAAGGAGAGAAGATGAAAGATATGAGTAAAGAGGAGAGTACGAAGAGAAAGAAGAGTAAAGAAGAAGAAGAAGTAAGCAGTTACAAAAGCCAGGAGCGAAGAAGAGAGGAAGAGAATAGAAAAGAAAGAAAGAAGACGAGAAGAAGAGAAAGAGAGAAGAAGAAAAAGAGAAGAGAAGCGGAAGAGAAGGGAGGAAAAAAACGAAAGACGAGAAGATGGACGAGGAAAAACGAAGACAGTGATGAAAGAGAGAAACGAAAGTAAGAGAAGCAAAAGTGCACGAAAGAGGAAACAAAGAAGAACAAAAAGAGGAAGAGAGAAGAAAGTAGAGAGAAGAGAAGAGAGAAGAAGTACAAAGAAGAGAGACTACGAGTAAAGAGAATGTAGGGAAGAACGGAAACAGAGAAGAGAGAGAAGCGAAAACGAAAGGATAAGAGAAAAAGAAAACGAGAAAGAGAGGAAGAGAAAAAGAATAGAAAAGAGAGAAGAAAAGAAAAAAAGTAAGTAAAAAAGATAAGAAAAAGGGAGACTGCAGCAAAAGACAGGAAAAGAGTGACACAAAGAAGGGAAGGATGAGAAGAGAAGAGGAAAAAGAAGGGAGAAGAACAAGTAAAGAGAACATGATCGAAAAGAGGCGAAGTAAAAAAAGGAAAGAGTGAAGAGAAGAAAGAATACGAAGAGGACAGAAGGAAAAAAGGAGAGAAATGAACCAGAGAGAGAGATAGAGAAGAGATGAGGGAAGGAGGCGAGGAAGAAAGAAGAGAGAGACGAAAGAGAAGAGAAGAAAAGAAGAGAGAATGAGAAAGGAAGAGAGTGAGAATATGGAAAGAAAGAGAGAAGAAGAGTGCTAGAAGGTAAAAGAAAAAAAAAAGGAAGGAAGAGTGAAAAAAGTAGAAGAGAAAAAGGATAGAGAGAAAGTAGAAAAGAAGATAGAGGAAAGAAGCACTAAAAATGTAGGACGGAAAGAGAAAAGTAAGCAGGAGGGGATAAAGAATAGATGAACAGGAAAGAGACGTAAGAGAAAAGAAGGAGTAAATGAAGAAGGAAATAAAAGAGAAGAGAGAGAAGTAATCAGCGAAGAAAAAGCAGAAGGACAGTAGAGCGAAAAGAGTAAGAAGAAAAGAAAAGAGAAAAAAAGAAGGATAAAAGAGAAGAGAGACGAAACGAAAAAGAACAAGAGCAGAGAAGGTAAACAAGTAGAGAGAAGAGAGAAAAAGGATACCGGAGAGAGATCGAAAGAAGGAAGAAAAGAGACAGAGAGCAGAAGAAGGACAGAGGAGAAGAGTAGAGAAAGAGAAAGGAAACTGAGAAGAGAAACGAGGAAAAAGAAAGGAAGAAAGAAGAAGGAACAGACGTAGAAAGGAAAGA
Source organism: Tanacetum coccineum (assembly GCA_026074375.1). Taxonomy (NCBI): domain Eukaryota; kingdom Viridiplantae; phylum Streptophyta; class Magnoliopsida; order Asterales; family Asteraceae; genus Tanacetum; species Tanacetum coccineum. Next base: position 105,642 of record BQNB010001653.1, on the reverse strand, counting down.
AAAGTGAAATAAGGAAGATGAAAAGACAGGAAGGAGGGGATAGAACAATAGAACATCACGAAAAAGCCCAGAGAGAAGTAGAGAAAAGAAAAAGAGAAAAGTCACGAAAAGAAGGTGGAGTAAGAAGAAGGAGGTAGAGAGGGAAGAAAGAAAAACGAAGAGAGGAAGTAATGAGAGAACGAAAAAGAGAAGAAGAAAGAAAGGATAAGGCAGAATAGAAAGAGAAACAAGAGAAGAGAAGAGTAGAGAGGAGAAGAAAATCAAAGAAGTTAGAAAAGAAAGAAATAGAGACAGAGATGGAAGAGAAAGATGGAGGAGAGTGAACAAAAGAAAGGAAAGAAGTCAGGGAAGAAGCAAAAGGAGGGGACAGGCGAAAAAGAGATGAAGAAAAAGACAAGCGAGAGAAGAAGGAAGTAAAGGAACGAAAAGAAAGAAAGAAGAGTATAAGTAAAGAAAAGAAAAGAAGCAGAGAAAGAAGAAGAGTACCGACGAGAGAGAAATAGAAAAGAAAAGAAATGAGGAGAGCAAGAGGAAAGGAAAAAGGATAGAAAGAGAAGTACGAAGACGAGAGAAGAAAAAGAGAGAATGAGAAGAGAGAAGGACGAGGAGGAGGAAGAAGAAACGAAGAAAGGAAAAACAGGAAGAGGACGGAAGAGGGAAAAAAATCAAGAGCAAGAGAAAAAAAAAAAAATGAGAGGAGAGGAAAAGAGAGAAGAAGAGACCACGAAAGAAGGAGGTAAGAGAAGCTGAAGTGAGAAGAGAGCGAGAAAAGGAAAGGAAGAGAGGAAAAAAGGAGTAAAAGGAGAAAGAAGAAGAATAGAAAAAAAATACGAGAAGAAACAGAAGCTAGAATAATAGAGGTAGAGAGGGAGGGAGAAGGAAGAAGAGAGAGAAAACAGCGTAGTAAAAAGAGGAGAGAAGAGAACAAGCACAAAAAAGAAGAGGACGAGAGAACAACAGAAGAAAGACAAGAAAAGAAAGATTAGAAGAGAGAAAGTGAGAGAAGAGAGAGACAAGAAAGACAACCGCAACAAGAATGAAGACGGAAAGAAGAACTAATGGGGGAGCGAGAAGGAAAGAGAAGAGAAAAAAAAGAGTAAGAAAGAGAAAAAGGTGGAGTAGGGAGACGACAAGAAGGAAAAAAAAAGACAGGCAAAGAGAGGAGAGAAAGAGGCAGAAAGAAAGCAAAGAGTAGGAAAAACGAAGTAGACCGAAGAAGAGAAGAGAGAAGAGGAAGCGGAGAAAGAAGAGTAGAGAAGAAGACGAGGAGAAGAAGAGTAAAGGAGAGTGGAAGAAAAAGAACCAATGAGGAAGAGGCAAACTGCAGTGTATGAAAAAGAGGAGAGAAGAAACAGCGGAGAAGAGAATGAGACAGACGAACAGGACGAAAGCAAAAAGAGGAAAGGACATAGAAGAGAACGACGAAAAAAAGAAGGAGTGAGAGAAAGGAGGAAAAAGTAGAGGGGAAACGATAACCGAATAGGAAAAATGAGAGAGAAGTAGAGAGGCAGAGTTGTAATAAGAAAGAAAAAAAGAGAGAAGACGATAAGAGAGAGAAAAAAGAAAAAAAAGAGAAAGAAAGAGATAGAAGGGAGGCACAGAAAACAAAAGACGCTCTGAAAGAAGTTAGAAGATGGAAAAGAGAAAGGGAGAGACGAAAGGAAGAGTGAACGAGGAGCAAGAAGAACAACAAAGTAAGACGAGAGAAAGGGAAGAGAGAAAGAAAGTAAGAGAAAAAGAAGAGAGAAAGAGGAGGAGAGAGAGAGAGCAAAAAAGGAAAGTAAGAAAAAAGAGGAGAATAGAACGGAAAAAAAAAAATGTAAGAAAAGGAGAGGAAGATACGCGAACAAGAGAGAAAAAACATAGAAGAAGAAAGGACGAAAGGGTGGGAAGAAGGAGTAGAGTATGTACCGTAGTAGAGTTAGGGAAGCAAGAAAGGAGAAAAGAGTAAAGGAGAAGGAGAGAGAGAAGTGCGAGACAGAAGAAGAGTAAATAAAAAGAAAGAGAAGAGTCAGATGAGAAACAAAGTAGAAAAAGCAGTGAGTAGAAAAGAGAGAGAAAGAAGAAACATGAAGAGAAAGGAAAGAATGAAATAAAAAAAGAGAAAAAAAGACAGCAAAGACGAAATAAGACGAAAGAAAAGAGAAGAGAGAGGTAAGAAGACGAGAAAGGGCAAGGGAGAAGAGTAGAGAAAGGAGAAGAGAAGAGAAGAAATGAAAAAAAGTAAGTGAACAGAGGAAGAGAAAGAAAGAAATGATAGAAGTAAGAAGAAAAGTAAGGAAAAGGAGAAAGGAGGGAGGAGAAGAGACAAAAGGAGCAGAAGAAAAAAAAAAGATGGACAGAGACGAAAAGAGGGAGAGAAAAAGAAGAAAGGAAGAAGAACAAGAAGAAGAGAGAAGAGAAACGAGGAAGTAGAAAGGCAGAGCAGATAAAAAGAGAAGAAGAGAAGAAAGGTAAAGAAGAGAAAGATGAGAGGAGAGAAAAGAGAAAGACAGAAAAAAGGAGCAAGAGGTAGAGAGGAGTAAAGAAGAGAGAAAAAGAAAAAACACAAGAAGAAAAAAGAATACAAGCAAGAAGAACGAAGTAGGAAGTGAAACGAAAGAAGACAGAAGAGGAGAGGAAAAAGGACGAAACAGAAGAGTATGAGAAGAAAGAGAGCAAGAAGAGATAGAAGGAAGAAGAAGAATAGGAAGAAGGAGAAGGGAGGAGAAGTGAAAGAGTGAGAGAGAGAGCGTGCAGAGTATAAGAGAGACAAATAACGAAGAAGAAAGAGAGGAAAAAAGAAACAAAGAAAGATAGAGAGAAAAGAAGAAAAAACGGAGGGAGAGTAGGAGAAGGAGAGAGGAAAGGAAAAAGTGAAAGGAGAGAGGAGAATAAACAGATGGGGGTGTTGGGGGGAAAAATAAAGAGAGGAACAGAAAGAAAAGGAAAGAATGAGTAAGAGGTCAAAGAAGAGAAGAAGAAAGCAAATGAGGTAATCGATGAAGAAAGAAAGAATGAGAGAAGGAGAAAGAGAAGGGGAAAGAAAGGAGAAGAGAGGACGTAAATGCAGAACGAAGAGAGAAAGTTAAAAAGACGAAACAAAGCAAGCGGTTTAGGAAAAAAGAAGAAGACACAAAGAAGAGAGGGGAAGAACGAAGAGTAAGTAGAATCGGAAGAGTAGTATGAAGAAAATGAGAGTCGAAAGAGTCGAAGAAGTAGAAGATATAAAGAACGTAAGACACGGCAGGAAAGAAAACAGAGAAAAACGAGAATAACTGAAAGAGAAACGTGAGGAGAGAAAGAAGAGAAGGCAAAAAGAACAAGATAAAAAGAGAGAGAGGAGAGAAAAAAGAAAGAAATAAGAAAGAAAGAAAGAGAGAGTAACGAAGAGAAAGAGAGTAAGGAATGAAGAAGGAAAAAGAGAACAAGAACACATAGGAAAAAGAGAAAAGCAGAGAAAGAAGGGAAAGAGAAAAAAAATAAGAAGAGAGTCAAAAGAGAAAAGTAGAATTAAGAGGAGGAGAAGAGAGCAGAAGAGAGAACGAGGAGGGAAAATGCAAAAGAGAGGAAGAAGAAAGGTAGGTGAGAAGGAAAAGAGAAAAAAAAAGAGAGGGAAAAGAAAGGGACAAAGAGAATAGAGAGAGAAGCGAAAAGATTGGAGATTAAAGGCAAGAAGAATGACAGAGAAGTAGAAAAGGAACAAGAGTAGAGGAGAAAAAATAGAAAAGAAAAGTGAAAGAAGAAGAAAAGAGAGAGAGTCAAGGGAAGCAAGAAGAAGGAAGAGAAAACAAGAAGAAAGAAGACAAAAGAGAGACCGAAAACTAAAAGAAGAAAGAAAGGTAAAAAGGAAGAGAGAAAGAAGACAGAGGAGACGAGCAAAGAAAGAGAAGGAGACGAGAGAAGAGAAGAGAAAAGAAGAGAGATGTGAGAAAAAAGGAAGAAGGACCAGAGAGAAGAAAGAAAGAAGAGGTAGAAAGTAAAGAGAAGAAGAGAGAATGAAAAAACGAAGTGAGGAACAGAGAAGATTAGGAGGAGAGAAGGACAAGGAGTAAAAAGAAACAGAGGCAAGGGAAGAGTAAAGACAAGAGGAAAAAGAAAAAGAAGCGAGAAAGAGAGTAAGAAGAGAAAACAAGGAAAGAGTAAAGATAAGACACAAGTAGAGCGAAGCAGAGAATGAGAAGACAGAAGAGCAGGAATCAAGTAGAAGAGAGAAAGGAAGAGAAGTAAAGATGTAGAGAGAAACGAGAAGAGAGAGAGCAACAATGAGAGAAAAGAACGAAGAAGAAGAAAAGACAGAGAAAAAGATAAAAAGGAGGAGAAAGGAGAGAAAAGGAAGACAGAGAAGAACAGGAGAAGAGAGGAAGAAGAGAAAGAAGAGAAAAGAGGAAGAGAGAGAGCAGAGAACGAATAAAACAAGAGACGGAAGAGACGAGAGAGGCAAGAAGCGAGAAAAGAAGAGAGCAAAAGAACCCAGAAGAAAAAGAAAGAGAGAGAGTATGAGAAGAAATGAGAAAGAAACGAAGCGCGAACAAGAGAAGAAAAAAGAAGAGAGACGGAAAAAGTGGTAGAAAGCAGAGTAGACACGACGAAAAGGAGAAGGAAGGAGAAGAGAAAGAGGGTGCAAGGAAATGAGAGGAAAGAAAGAGAAAGAGAGAGAGAAAAAGCACAAGAAGATTGAAAAAAACGAAGGGTAGAGAGCTTCATGATAAGAGTAGACAGAAGAGAGACAGTAGAGAATTGAAGAAAGAGCAAAAAGAATGCAGAGAGATAAAGAGAAGAGTTAGAGAGAAGAGATGAGTAAGAAGAGAGATGAGAGAGAAGTCGAGAACAAGAAGAAACAAAGAGAGAAAAGAAGGAAGAAAGAAAATGTAAAGAATGAAAGAGAGTAGAGCCAAATGACCACATAAAAGTGACGAGCTGGTGTAGAAGCACAGAGAAGAAGGAGCTGGTAAGAGAAGAAAAAGGGAGAAGGAGAAAAAAAAAGGAGACAAAGAAAAGAAGAAAGTGGGGAGGAAGAAGAGGAAAAGAGAAGATAAGAGAGAAGAAGAGAAAAGGAAGGAAAGAATGGGAGAAATACGAGGAGAAAGCAGACAAAAGCGGAAAAGAATAGCAAGAACGTACAGAAAGAGAGGGAGCAGTAAACCATAGAGGGAGAGCAAGGAAAGAGGGAAGTGAGGGAGAGAAGACGTAGCAAAAAAAGAGGAAGGACATGAAAGTCCGAAAGGGAAGAAGAAAGAGAGATAAAAGAGAGGAAAGAAGGAGAAAGACGAGAGGAGCAAGAAAAAAGCGCAACAAAAGAAAGACGATGGAGAAAGAAAGAAGTAGAGCAGGGAAATGAGAAGAAAGGAAAAGAGAGCACGGGAGAGAGAACAAGGAGTAACACACCGAAGAAAAAAAAGGGCGGACTGGGAGACGACAGAAAGAAGTAGTCAAAGGAAAAATGAAAGAAAAGAAGGTACGAAAAAGGAGAAAAAGACACAAATAAACAAGACAGACGAAGAAGAGACAAAAAAGGAAAAGAGAAGAAGAGAGTAAGAGAGACGAGATGAGAGTAAGTAGAAAGTAGCAGAAGGAGAGAAAGAAAAAACCAGTAGGAAGAAAGAGGGGAAGTAAGAGTAGAAAAAGAGAAAAAAGAAGAAAAGACGAACTGAAAGACGAAAGAAACTGAAGAGAGAGAGAAAAAGAAAGAAAGAAGAGAAAGTGAAGTATAAAGAGAACGGAAAGAAGTTTGCAAAAGAAGATGATAAGAGAAAAGAAGCGTAATAGAAAGAGGTAGAGGAAGAAAGAAGAGTAAGAGAAAGTACAGAGAAGAGGAGAAGAGGAAGAAAAGAAAAAAGTACTAGTGAGATAGAAGAGGAAAAAGAAAGAAAAAGGAAAAAGAGAAGTACATAAGAGAATGACAACGTACAGAAAGAAAAGAGGAAAGGAATGAAGAAAAGAAAGAGAGAAAGGGATGTGCATAGAGAGAAAAGACGAGAAGAAAGGTGAAGGAAGAAAAAAGTAAAAGAAGGAACAAGTACGAGACAGAAGAGAGAAAGAGGTAGAGAGCAATAGAAGGCAGAAGAAAAAAGAAAAGCAAGAGAGAGCAAAAGAAGAAAAGAAGAAAAGAAGAAGAGTAAGAGAGTTAAAGTTAGAGAATAGAGGCAAACTAGAAGAAAAGAAAAAGGGATAAAGCAAGAACAATGGACGATAGAAGAAAAGAGAATAATAAATAAAGAGAAGAGAGAGAAAAGACGAGTAAGTGAGACAAATCAGAAAGAAAAAGTAGAGAGAAAGAGGAGATGAAAGAAAGAACAAGAAGCCGAGAGGATGGAGAAAAGAGAATAAGTAGTAGACTACCAGAGGAGGAACAGATAGTAAAAGAAGAAAGACAGAGAAGCAAGAGAAAGAAAAAAAAGAGATCGAAGAAGAGAGATGAAGAAAGAAGAAGGAGAGAAAAAAGAGAGGAGGACAAAGAGGAGAAAGAGAAGAGAAAGTAAAAGAGAAGAGAGTAACCGAGAGAAAAGGAGAGACAGAAAATAGACGAGAGAAAGAGAAAGAAGGAGAGTAGATGAGAGAAAGAGGAGAGAGATAGTGAGAGAGAGGGAAAAAGAGAGAAAAGGAAGAAGAGAGAAGAAAGAGAAAGAGACGGAAGAGACGTAAGCACTGACGAAGAAGACGTAAGGAGAAGAAAAAGAGGTAGAGAAACGTAAGAGAAAAGAAAGGAGAGGGAAATGAGAAAAGGGAAAAAGAGAAGAATGAGGATAAAGGCGAGCAAAAGAAGAGAAATAGAGGGAAAGTAAGAATGATGGAAAGAAAAAAGAGAGAGCGAGGAAAAAAGTAGAAGGAGAAAGTATAGAATAAAATGAAAGGAGGAAGTAGAGATAAAGAAAGTAACGAGGAAGAAAAAACGAGAGAGAGACTGATAGGAAGCAAAAAAGGTCGTAAAAAAATGGACGAAACAATGAAAAGAAAGAAAAGAGAGGAGCAGAAGATGAGAAAGAGCGTAGAAAGAGTGAAAGAAGAGAGAAGGAAAATAAAAGAAAACAAGAAAGACCAAAGAAGCAAGCAGGTGGTCAGAGGACAATATGTAGAAACGAAAAGAAAGTCAAGTGACAAGGAAGAGAAGATGAAGAGAAGGAACGAATAGGATGAGGAAGAAAAAAGAAGAAGTGAGAACGTCAAAAAGCACAAGAAGACGAGAAGAAAGGAGGTACACAGCAAAGAAGAAGCGGAGAGAGAGAAAGGAGAAAAGAGGGAGAGCGACAGATAGGAGAGAGCGAGTCTTAGAGAGAAGGAGAAATAAAGAGAGAGTCAGAAAAGGCAAATAAAGAGAGAGGGTAAAGTAGAAGAAAGGAAATGAAAATAAAAAGAGAACACAAAAAACACATAAGAGGGACGACGAGGAGAAGAGAAGACAAAAGGAAGTCAAGAACAAAGACAGTGGAAAGAGAGAAAGAGAAAGAAGCGAAGAAGAAAGACGAGAAGACTTGAGAACAGAAAAAACGAAAGACGAGGGGCGAGGGAGGAGAAAGAGAAGAAAGTAAAGACGGAGAGATACAGTAAGGAGAGACCAAAAATGAGGCAAGTAGGAGAAAGATGCAAGAAGATGGTCAAAGAGGTAAGTAAGCTAAAGAGGCGAGAGAGAAGAAGAGAAGAGAAGAAAAGAGGTAAAGAGTGAGAGCAGAAAGAAAAAAGCGAAAAAGTGTAGGGAGAGGTGAAGAGAGGAGAAAGACGACGGAAGAGAATGAGAATAAAGGAAAGAACGAAACGGAAAGAAGAGAGAATACTGAAGAAGAAAGAAAGAAAGAAGAGGAAAATAGTAAGAGAAAAAGGAAGAAAGAGAGAAAAAGAAGAAAAGATAAAGAAGAGAGAGTGTAGAAGAAGAAGTAGAAGAGATAAGAGAAGTAGAACCAGGAAGGAGAGGAAAGCGAAGAGTCGAAAAGGAACAAAGAGAGAAAAGAGTAAACGAAAAAAAGCAAAAGACACAATGACAGAGAAGACGAGAAAGTGAGAAAGGGAGGAAAATGAGCAGAGAAAAGAAAAGATGAGAGAAAAGTGAAAGATGAAAGGGAGCAGAAGAATAGAGTCAAGAGAAGAGAGAAGAAGAGAGAAGAGAGGAAAGTAAAGTGGATAGGGAAAAGTGCCAGGAGAGGGAGAGCAGACGACGAAAGGAAGAAAAGAGGAGGTGAACGAAAAGAAAAGAAACGTAAGCGAGAGTGAGACGAAAAAGAAGAGGGTTAGAAAAAGAAGGAAGGAAGGGTGAAGAGAAGAAGAGAAGAAGGGTGATATAGAAGAGGAAAAAGGAAAGACGATTCAGACGAAGAGAGAAGAAGACAGGAAGAGGATAGAGAACGGAAAGGGACGGTCGAAGCAAGAGATAAGGAAAGAAAAAGCGAAGACAAGAAAGCGCGAAAAGAAAGAGGAAAAGAGAGGAAGGAAAGAGAAAAAAAAAGAGAAGACGGGGAAAGATGAAAGAAGGAAAAGAGGACGAAGAGAAAAAAGAGTAGTAGATGGGAGAGAGAGAGAAGAGAAAAGGAAGAAGAGAGACGGGAGTGAAGGAGAGAGACTGGGAAAAGAAAAAGTAAACCAGGAGAGATAAGAGAGTAAGCAAGAACAGAGTAGAGAGGAGGATGACGAAAGAAAAAGAAAGAAAGAAGAAGAGGGAAAGAAGGAAGTAAGAGAGAGCGAAAGAGAAGAAAGATGAAAGAAAAGCTAGACAGAGAAAAGAAAAGAAGAAGAGATAAGTTCCAAACCGGAAATAAATATGGAAGAAAGTGGAAATAAGCAGGAAAAGAAATAAGGACGAACGTAAAAGAGAGGAAAAGAGCGAAAGGTAAAGAAAGTGGAAGACAATAAGTAGAGTGAGAAGAGAGAAAAGGACGAGAGAGAGAGGAAAGAGAGAACGAAAAGAGAAGAAGAGGAAAAAGGTAGAAGAAGAGGAAGAGCCGCGAAGCTAAAAGGGGAAGAAAGAGTTGGAAGAACAGAGAGAGAAGAGAAGAAGAGAAAGAAAAGCGAAAAAGCAGAACAGAATGAGAAACGCGAGTAAAGAAGAAGCAGAAACAGAGGAGAGTCGAAAAAAGAGAAGGAGATAGAAAAGAGAAGAAAAGAAAGAAGAAAAGAGAGAGAAGAACGAGGCAAGACGAGGAGAGAAAAGAGAAAAGACAGAAGAAGACGAAGATACGAGAAAGCAGAAGAAGAGAGATGAATGAGTAGTGGAATCTAGAGAGTAGAGCGAGTAAAAACGAATGAAGAGAAGACTAAAGTGGAGGTAAGAAAAAGAGAAAAATGCGAGTAAGAAGGAGATAGAATGAGAAAGGAGAAGAGAAAGAGGATAGACAGAGGAGAAAACGAGAATAAGAGGAGAAAGTGAGGAAGAGAAGTAGATGATAGGAAAGAGAGCGAGAGAGAAACAGTAGAGAGAGTAGAAAAGAGAAACGAACAGAGAATGAGAGTAAGATAGAAATCGAGAAGGAAGGAGCGAAAGAAAAGAGAGAGAAAGGAGAAAAAAAAGGAGAAAGAGGAAAGAAAACTGAAGAAGAAAAGAGGAGAGTGAGGAAGACAAGAGAGAGACAAGAGAAGAAAGACTCCAAAGAGAAGAGACAAGAGAAGGAAACAAAAAAGAAAAAGTAAAAAAAGCGAGAAAGGAAAAGTAGAGCGAGCAGTTAGAAGAAGACGAAGAAAAGAAGATAGAGAGAAGAAAAAAAAGATGAGAGAAAAAAGAAGAGAGGAAAAAACAGAAAAGAGAGACAGGAACGAAAAGAGAAGACGAAGTGAGAGAAGAGTCAGAGTATGAAAGAGAGTAAGAGGAAAGAAAGCGGGAGAGAAAAAGAAGCAAGGAGACAGAAAGAGAAATTAAAAGGAGAAAAAAGATGGCGGGAAGCAAAGAAAAGACAGAGAGAGAGACAGAGATGAAAGAAGAAAGAGAGAAGTCGGACAGAGGAGTTAAGGAAAGTCGTAACAAGATCTGAAGAAAGAAAATGAAAGAAGTGAAGAGAGAGAAAAAAAAAGAAAAAGAGACTAGCTGACGAAGAGAGACAAAGAGGAAGACGAAAGAGAGTAGAGCGGACAGAATTGTGACGGCTAGCAAGGATAAAGACAAAAGAGAACAGAGAAAAAGGAGAAGAAGAGAGAGACAAAGGAGGAGAGAGAGAAAGAATGAAAGAGAAGAGAAGAAAGAACTAGAGAGAAGAGGCAGAAGGAGAGGCAAAGAAGAGAGAAAGAGCAGAGTAGAAAGAAGACCAAAGAGAGAAAAGCAGGAGAAAGGAAAAAGAAGGTAAAGTCGGAGATGAGAAAGGGTGGTCGTAAAAGAGAGAAGTAAAAGGGGAGAGAAGAGCTATATAAAGTAAGAAAGAAAAGGAAAAAAAGTAAGAAGAGTGAGAAATTCAAGAAGGGAAGAGAAGAGCAAGCGAAAGGAAGGAGAGAGATAAAAGAGGACCTAGAAAACAAGAGAAAGTTAGAGAGGAGGAAGAAGAAGTGGGGGGGGGTGGATGGAGAAGACAGTAGAGGATAGAAACGAGAAGAGATAGAGAGACAAGAAAGTACGAGACGACAAGTAAGAGGAAACGAAGAAAGAGAAGGAGAGACGGAAAACGCGATGAAGCAAGAGAGAGGAAGGGTGAGAGATGAAGCAAGGTAAGAAACCAAGACGAGACGTAACAGGCGAGGACGAGGAGTAAAAACGAGAGGAGAAGAGCCAAGAGAGAAAGAGACCACGTCGAAACAGAACAGACGCAGACGGAAGGAGAGAAACGAAAACAAGTAAGAGAAGAGAATTACGCAGAGGAAGAGAGGTGATAAACCGAAAAGAGAACGGAAGATGAGAAGAGAAAGTAAACGAGAGGAAGAACAAAAACAAACACGAGGACAGAGATGAAGAGAGAAGAAAGTAGAATGAGGAGAAAAGGAAGGAGAGAGAGAGAAAGAAAGAGGGAGAAAAAAAACAAGAAAGATACGAAGAAAAGAGAATGGGAGGAAAAAGGAGAAAAGAAGAAGGAAGAAGAAGAAAGAGAGGTAGAAAGAGGAAGAGGAAAGAAGAGACGAAAGAGAAAAAGGAACAGAAAGTCGAGAGGAAAAAGAAAAAAAAGAAAAAGAAAGGAAGTGAAAAGAGTCAAAAGCGAGAAGAGAGAAGAGGAAAGAAGAACTCGAGAAGAAGAACGATGGAGAGAGAAAGAAGAGAGAAAGAAGAAGGAGGAGAAAGTGAAAGAAAGCTAGGAAAGTAAGACAGGAGAGAAAGAAAGAAATGAGAGAAAAGAAAGTGAGGAAGAAAGAATAAGAAGGGAAGAATGAAGTAAAAAGAGAGAAAGGAAAAAAGAAGAACAGTGAAGAGGGGGAAGTGAGTGAGGAAAAGTGTAGAGAAAGAAGAAACAGAAAAAGAGTAAGGAAAAGGAAGAACAGAGAAGAGAGTAGAAACGGAGAAAGAGAGAAGAGAAGAGACGACGAAGCAAAGCAAGAAAAAAGAAGAGAGGAGAAAACGACAGGAAAGTAGGAGAAGAGAGTATAAGAAGGAAGAGGAAAGAAAGAAGAGAGAGAGAAAAGAGAGAAAAGAATGAAAAGAGAAGAGAAAAACGGAGAGAAAGAAAAGAAGGGTAGAAAAAGACGAAAGAGTAGAGGAGAAGAGAGGGGAGCAGAGAAGAAGTAAAAAAAAAAGAAGTAGTAGGACAAGAAAAAAAAAGAAGAGAAGAAGTAGAAAGAAAAAGACAAGAAGAGAGAAAATAAGTAAGAGAAAAAAGAGAGAGATGTAAAGAAAAAAAAAGAAATGGAAAGAGATGAAAGAGAAGAGAGGGGAACAAAAAGAGAAAAAGAAAGAGAGTCGGAGAGAGATAGAGAAGAGAAAGAAAGGAGATAAGGGAAAAGACAAAGGAGGAACGCAAAGTAGTAAGAAAGAGAAGAAAAATAGGGAGAGTAAGAAGAAAAGAGAAAAGAAGTAAAGCCCAGAAGGAGAAAGAAGAGAACAGCAAAAAGAGAGAAGAGAGAGAAAAAGAGAAGAGAGATGGTCAAAAAGAGAGAAGAAAAGAGAAAAATAGAGAGAAGGAAGAGGTACGACAGGAAGAAAGGATGAGAAAAAAAAAAAGGAGAAGTGAAAGAAAAGAGAGAGCAAGATAGTAGAAGAGCAGAGAGAACAAAGAAGGAAAAGAGGAAGAAGAGAAAGATAGAAGCAAGTTAGTAAGAGAAGAAGCAGAGAAGACGAAAAGAAGAAAAAAGAAAGGAAAAGAACGGAGAGAGAGGCAGAAGGAGAGAAAGAGGAGTAAAGTAGAAAAGAGGTGGTAAAGAGAGGAAAAGAAGAGAAAGTAGAAAGAAGAATAAAGAAAGACAGGCAAGCGAATGAACGAGAGAAATGAAGAGAGGAAAGGAAACGTGTAGAAAGAAGAGAAAACAAGAAAGAGAAAGAACGAACGATGAGGATGAAGAGAGACTAGAGAGAATTAAAGGGAAAAAAAAAGAATGAGCAAAAAGAGAAAAAGAAGGAAGAGAGAGAAAGACGAGAGAAGGGAAAGAGTAGGAGTTAGAGAAAGGAGAGCACGAGTAGACGAAAGGTAAAGGAAGAGAGTATAAGAAGAGAGAGAAAGAAAAGAAAGGTAAGAGGAAACAGAGAAGAGATCAAAAAGAGGTAGAGAAAAGAGAGAGAAAGAGAGGAAAGTAAAAACAAGAAGAAGGAGAAAAAGAAATGAAATCAAAGGACGATAGGCATAGAGAAAAGAAGGAAGAAAAAAGAGTAGAGGAAGTACAAAAGAGAATAGAAAGAGAGAGGGAAGAAAGAGAGAAAGGAAGATGTAGAGAATGAGAAAGGGAGAGGAGACAGAAAGAGAAGACAAGCAAAGAGACCGAAGGTTTGAGAAGACCGAAGAGAAAAGTAGAGAGAAAGAGAGAGACAGAAGGATGAGATGGGAGTAAACGTAGATAGGAAGAGTAGAGGACTTGTAAGCAAAGAATAGCGTAAAGGAAAAAAAAAACGAGAGAAGAGGAACGAGAAAGAGACGAAGAAGAGAGTTAAAAAGAGAAGAAGGAACAAAGAGAGAAAGGAGTACAAGAAGCGAGGACGACAAAAAAAAGAGTGGAGAGACGCAGAAAGAAAAGAAGAAGCAGAAAAGGAAGAGAGAATAAAATAAAGAAAAAAATAAGTAGAGAAGTGAGAGAGTAAGGAGGGAGTAAGAAAGAGGAAACGGAAAGAGGAGAGTAGGAGAGAAGGTAAGAGAAGAGGAGAGGAAGAAGAAGGAAAGGTCAAAAGAAGCGAACCGGAAAACGAAAAAGAATGAGAGAAGAAGATAGATATGAAAATGGAGACAAATAAAAGAAAGGGAAGGAGAAGAGAAAAACAGACGGAAAGAGAAAAGGGAAAAGTAAAATGAGGAGGAAAAGAGAGAAGAGAGGGAAAGATAGAAGAGGAAGAGAGAAAGACGAAAGAGAAGAAAGTAAAGTAAAAAGTAGAGAGAAGAAGAAGAAAGACAGAAGAGGGAGAAAAAAGACAAGAAAGAAGAGAACGGTGTAGTAGAGAAGAAGCGAAAGAGAAAGTAGAGAGAGAGATAGAGAGGAGGAAGAAGAAAGAGAGGAAGAAGAAGGAAGGAAGGTAACTAGGTAGGAGTCAGAAAAAAGATGAAGAACATAAAAAGAAGGTAAAGAGAAGAAAGAAAGAAATAAAGAAGAGAGGAAGGGAGAGAGAATATAAAGAAGAGAGCGAAGAAAGAGAAAAACAAGAGGGACAAAAAGAGGAAGAGGAAAAGACGAAGAGAGGGAGAGAGAGATAAGAAGAAAATCGAGTGAGAAGTAAGGAAAAAGAGAGAGAAGAGAGAAGAAACGAAATAAAGAGAAAGAGTAAGCCAAGAAGAAAGGGAGGAGGTGCAGGAACGAGAAAAGTAAGAAGTGAGACGAGAAGACAGGTAGGAGTTAGAGAATGGAGAGAGAGAAAGTTGGAAGAAGGAAGCGTGAGAAGCAAGGACGAGGAAGAGAGAAGAGAAAAAAGAGAAGAAAAGGAAGAAGAAAAACGTAGCCGGAGAAAGGGAGAAGAAAAGTGAGAATCAAGAAAAGAAAAAGAAGAGAAAGAAGAAGAAAAAGCATAAGGAGAAAGAAGAAGAAAGAGAAGCGAAAAGAGAATGGAAAAAGAGAAGAAAGAAAGAAGGAGGAGGAGAAATGAAAGAAGAAGAAGAACTGAGGTAAACGGGAAGAGAGCAAAGAAAGACGAGGTGAAAAAATGAAATGGAGGCCGAAAATAGGCAAAAATGAAAAAGTAGAGAGGTAGAAAAGAGACAGAGAGAAGAATAGTGAAAGAAGAGCGGAGAAGAAAAAAACAGAAAGAATGGATGAAAGGGAAGAAAAAATAAGACAAGAGAAGAAAAAAGAAAGCTTGAAAGAAAATAAGAATAGGAAGAGAAGAAAGAAACAGACACAGAAACGAGAACACGATTCAGAAAGAAAGTGGAGAGAAAGAGAAAGAGGAAGAAAAACGAGAGTAAAAAAAGATAGATGCAAAGAACAGACCGAGAGTAAGTAGAGAATGACAAGGAGACGAGAAGGTCCGAAGAACGTAAGAACGAGCTAAAAAAGTAAGTGAGAGAGAATAAGAGAGATAGTAAAACATGCGGTAAGAGAAAGAAGAAGAAAGAACACAGAAGAGTAAGTGAACGAACTGGAAAGGACGAGAAGGGGAGAGAAGTGACGAGGAAGGAACGAAGAGAGAGGGAGAAGAGAAAGAGAAAGAGAGAGATAAAAAAGTGAAAGGAAAAGAGAAAAGAGAAGAGTACAGCGAGAGAAGGACAAGAAAGAGATGAAAGTAGAACAGAGAAGAGGAAAGCAGAAAGGAAAGAGAGAAGGAGATGAAAAAGGAGATAGAAGGGAAGAAAAAAGAAGACAAAGTTAGAGAGTAGAGGTGATAGAGAATAAAAAAGTCAAGAGAGAAAGAAAGAAAAAGTTAGAGGAAGAAAAGAAAAGATAGAAGAGGAGAGGAGAAAGCTAGTAGAGTAGGAAGGACGGACAAGAAAGGAGAGAGAGGCAGGAAGAAAGTGAGTGATGAACAAGAAGAAAAGGAAAGAACGGAGAGAAGAGAAGAAAAAAAAAAAGAGGAAAGAGACAAAAAGAGACGAAAGAGAAAGAAGCAAATGAATGAGAGAAGAGGAATGAAGAGAAGAACAAAGAAAGAACAGAGAAGAAAGGAAGCAAAAAAAGAAAGAGAAAAGAAAACGATACAAACAAAGAAAAATAAGAGTAAGAAAAAGAGGAAGAAGAGAGAAAATAAAAGGAGAAAAGAAGAGAAGCAGAGAGGTAAAAGGAGAAAAAGAAATAGGAAAAGAGAGTACGTAGAGAACAAAAGAAGAGAAAGAGGAGAAGAAGAAGAACAGAGAACGAAGGAGGAGAGGAAGACAGAAGGAGAAAAAGAAGAAGAAGAAGAGGAGAGAGAGAAGAGAACAAGAAGGAGGGGTGAGAGAATGGAATAGTAAGTAAGGAAGCTAGTATGAAAAGAAGGAAGAAAAAAGAAGTGGTACAAGAAGCAGAGAAATGAGACATGAAAGAGAAAAGAGAAAAGATCAAGAGAGAAGAAAGGAAAAAGAAAGATAAAAGAAAGGAGAAAGGTAGAGAGAGGAGAAGAAGGGAAGAGAGAGAAAAGGTAAGAAAAGAGTAAAAAAGGAGAAACACAGATAATATGAGAGGAGGAAAGAGAGAAGCGAAGAAAAGAGGAAGCAAGAGAGGAGGAAGAGAAGAGACAAGAAGGAGAAGAAGAGAAGAGAAGAGTAAAAGAAGAAAGAGCAGGAAAGAGTAAAGTCAGAGAACAGAAAGAGAGGAAACGTTGAGTAGGAGAGAAATAAGATGTAGAGAGAGAAGCAAAAGAAGTAGAAAAGAGAAAGGAAGCAGGAGTGTTAGACGAGTGTAAAGTGGGATTTAGAGAGGAAGAGCAGAAAGTAAATCGAGAGGAGAGTAAAAGTGAGAAAGCTAGTAAGAAATACGAAAAGAAGAAGGAGGAGAAGAAGAAGAGAGAAGAAAAGAAGAGACAAAGAGAGATGAGGAACGTACGAAAAGAAGAAGCCTAGATAAAGAGAAATCCAAGGAGAAAAGAAGAAGTGGAAGAGAAGAAGTGAGAAACAAAAAAAGTTAAAATGTAGAAGAAGCAACAGAGAAGATGAGGGACTAAGAAGAAGAGGGAAAAAAGGAAGGATACAAGTGGAGTAAGAGAGGGGAATTGATACGAGAGAAGAAGGACGAGAGAAGAAGGAGAAGGGAGAGGAGAAAGAGAGTATGTGAGAAAGGAAGAAGGAGTTGAAAGAGAAACGAAGCAAGGCGAAAAAGAGAAAGAAGAAACAAGAATTGAGAAATGAAAAGAAAGAAAGAAGAAGGAACAAAATGGAGTAGGAGAGGTTACGGAGACAGAGAGAGAGGACTAGAACAAAGAAAACGAAGAGAGAAGAGACAGGTAGTAGAAGAGAGAGAACGACGAAAAGCAAAGAAGGGAAAAGGGAAGAAATGGAGACAAGGAGAGTAAACCGTCAAAGGAGGAGAGGAAGAGAGAAAAAAGAAGGAGAGACGGAAGTAAGAGAGAGAGTAGGAGAGAAACGGAAACAAAGAATGACAAACCAAGAGGAAGAGGACGGAAGGTAGAAGAAGTGAGAGGAGAAGGGAAGATGAAGCAAGGAAAGAAGTACAAGCAATAATGTAGAGAGAGAAGAAAATGAAAAAAGAGTGTTAGGAGCAGGAGCAAAAGGTAACAGAGAGAGGAGGAAGGATGAGAAAGGACAAAGTAGAGAGAGAGAAGAGAAGTAGAGAAAGATAGAAGACGGAGTTAGAAAAGTAGAGAGACGAAGAAAGTAGGTAGAAGAGAAGAGTAAAGAAGAGAACAATAGAGAAAGAAATCGAGAGACAGAAAAGAAGCAAGGTAAGAGAAACAAGGAAGGAAAAGAGAAAGACGAAGAAAAGAAGAAAGATGAGTAAGAAGAGTAACGAAGGAAAGAAGAAAAGAAAGAGAGACAGAGTTGCGAGAAGAAGAAGAGTGAATTGAAAGAGAGAGTGGAACGCGAAATAAAAGAAAGAAAGAGAAGGACAAGAGAGGAGAAAAAAGAAGAAACAGAGAAGAAGAGATGAAAGGTGAGAAAACGGAGAGAGTGCAGAAGAGCGAAGATGAAAACAGAGAAAGAGAGGAGCACAAAGAAGATGAAAGAGAAAGAGAAGAGGAAGAGAGGAGACGAACGAAGAGTAGGAGAAGTAGCGGAGAGAAGAGAGATCGTAAATGAGAGCCAGAAACAAAAGAGGAACGGAAAACGAAAGAAGAGAGGAAGAGCGAAAAAGAAAGAAGTCGTTAGAGAAGAAAGAGGAGAGAGTTGAAAAAAGAAGAGAGGAGAGAGAGGAGAAAAGCAGAGATGACGAAGATTAGAGAACGAAAAGAGGAAGTAGACGATGTTGATGAAGGAGAGAGAGAAAAGACGAGAGTGAAGCAAAGTAAGATTAAGAGCAAAGACCGAGAAGAAGCGAGAAGAAAGACGAGAGAACGAACGCAGCGACAAGAAGTAAAACAATGAGAAAGAAGAAAGGAGAAGGTTAGAGAAACAAGCAGAGATCGAAGAAGAAAAGAATCAGATGAGATGAAACGGAGGCAGAGAAGAGATAGGAGGAGAGTAAGAAAGAGAAATAAGGGTGGCAAGTAAACGAAACAGAAAAAGAAAAGAAGAAGGAGTAAGAGAAGAATGGGGGGTGGGAGAGAGAAAAGAGACAAGGGACAGTGAATGATAAAGATTAATGACGAGAAAGAGCAAAAGATAGACGGAGAGAGAAAGACAGAAGAGGGGGGGGGGGTTGGGGGCGGAAGAAAAGGGCGAGAAAAGAGAGTAAAAGAAGAACGAGAAAGAAGAGAAAGACACGAGAGCAGAGAGAAAAGGAAAAAGAGAAGAGAGGAGAAACGAAGAGGAAAGTAGAAACGATGAAAAAGAGGGCGCAGTGAAAAGAAAGAACAAGGAGGAGAGAGATTAGAAGGGAACAGAGTCGAGAGAAAGGAAAGAGAGAGAACGAAGAGGAAGAAAAGGAAAGAAAACAGAACAACACGAAGGAAACAGGAGGCAAGAGTAATAAGAGAAAAACAGAGTAAGAATAAACAAGAGAGGACAATACGAGAGGAAGAGAGAGTTGACGAAAAAGACACCGAAAAAGAAATCGTTAAGAAAGAAAAGAGAAAGATATGATGATAAAAGAAACGAAGAGAGTAAGAGGAGAGAGAGCAAGGAGAAGAGAACAAGAGATAAAGAGATATGAAGAGAAAAAGTAGAGTAGAAAGGAAAGCAAAAAGAATGAGAAGAGAGAGAGACAAAGAGGAGAAAGGAGAGAAGAAGAAATTAAGAAGAGAAAGTGTTAAAAAAGGAGAGAGAAAAAAAGAAAGAGAAAAAAAGAAAAAAAAGAAGAAAAAGGAAGAAGAACACGGATCAAAGAAAGAAAAGAGAGACACAGAAGGGAGGAAGGAGAACCGTAGAGAGTAGCAGGAGAGAAGAGAGAAAGAGGTGATAAAGCAGAAAAAGGAGAGGAGGCAGAGGAAGCACCAAAAGAGAGAGTTAAAGGAGAGAGGAGAGTAGAAACAGGGAGAAGAGAAGCCAGAACGAAGTTGAAGAGATGAAGAAAAATAGAAGAAGTAAAAGATAAGAAAAAAAACGAAAAGAAGGTAGAGGAAGAGAGAACGGAACGAGAAGAACATGAAACGAATGAGAGAAAGGAGGAGAGAAGAGAGAAAAGAGGAGTGCAGAAAAGAGAAGGAAAGAAAGCAGAAAGAAGAAGGAAGAAAAGACGAAGAAAGTAGAAGGAAAGAAAAAAGTGCGGAAGGGAAAGAAAAAAGAGAAAGAAGAGTAAAAGATCGAGAGAAACGAAGAGGACGAAGAAGGCACAAGGAAAAGAGAAAAAGCAGAGAGAGTAGAATAACGAGAAAACAGGGAGTAAGAAGAGACCAAAGAGAGAGAGAGAGAGTAGAAACGAAAAGGAGGAGAGGAAAGTGAGAGCAAAGCGAGATGAAAGGAGGGAGACATAAAAAAAGAGAGAGAGAGAAGAAGCGAGCTAGAAGCAACGAAAAAGGGAAAAAAGAAGAAAGAAGAGAAATTGACAAGTCCGAAGAAAAGGAAGAACATGTAAAAAGAGACAAACAAAGTGAAAACACGACGCAATAGAGAAAAGAATGAAGAAGAGATGAAGAACAGAGGGAAGTTTGAGACGGAAAGAAAAGTGGAGAAAATTAGAAAAAAGGGCAGTGAGAGAGGAGGAGAGAGAGAGACGAGGAAGAAAGGAAGGAAGAATGAAGAAAGAAGAGAGAGAGGGAAGGCGAAGAGGGGGGAAGTGAACGAAAGTAGGAGGACGAGAGAGAAAGCACATCGAGAGAGAGTAGAGAGAAGAAATGGGGCGAAGAAAGAAGGGTAGTAGAAAGAGAGAGAAGAGAGAAGCAAAGGAAAAAGAAGAGAGTAAGGAAAGGATAGAGACAGGAGCCAGAAGAAAGAAAAAAAATAGGATAAGAGAACGTAGTAGCGAGAAGAAAGAAGAAAGCCGTGGAAGAGAGGAGAACAGATAGAAAGAGGGAAAATAAGCTAAAATAAGCCACGAAATAAGCAAAACACCAATACAAACACCCTTGGTTAGCTCTGGTACCCATTTTTAACCATATAATTCACTAGCTAAACCATGAACCGGAGGTCAGGGAGGCCAAAATAAGTATGAAGCCATGAGAGAGAGAGAGTAGAGAGAGAAAGAAAGGAAAGATTATGTATTAGATTAGATATAAAGAATAATACACCTTGTGAAATGAAACCTCACCCCTCTTCAGAAGTAAGGATGGGGTTTTTATAGCCCACACTAAGCTAAATTATACTAACTTGACATTATTAGTCCCTGCGTATGTGGCTATTTTATCTAAATGTAATTCTGTGAATGTCACATATATTTTAAAGCTAACATTATGGTTATGGTTGCTAAGTTGATTATTGCTGTTAATTAAAACAAGAAACTGAAGTATTTGTTTTTGTGTTAGTTTAAGCTTGCTAAGAACTTTTGATTTCCTAATTGGATTGATGTATTTGTGTTTGCGTTACTTTAAGCTTTTTGATAAGTATGATATGTATTTATGGGTTTTTGTATGTGAGTTTTATTTTGTTTAAGCTTACTATTATGTTTGGGTGTTTCATATTTTAAAGCTTGATACGTGGTATGACTTCTAATTTTATAATAAGTGTATAAGGTGAGTTAAGAACTATTGATTTCTTAATCATGGCGTGATTTTATAGGCTATGTATGTGTTTACTTATGTTTGCTGCCATGTTTTGGTGTTTTATATTTGTAGCTTGATATGTGAGTATAACTTCTGATTTATAAGTTATATATTAGTGAGCTAGAAACTTTTGATTTCTTAGTTGTGGCATGATTTTATAGGTTGCATATAAGCTATCATTATGGTTGTTGAGTTGATAATTGCCGCTAATTAAAATAGGACACTAATTTTCTGATTTAAAAATTGATGTTTTTTAAATTTGTGTATTGATGTATGGTTTTTTAGGGCAAGTATTAGTTAAGCTTGGTTTTGTAGGGTTAGTATAAGTTATGCTTATAGCTGTTATGTTCATAAGTGATGTTAATTAAAAAAAGGGATATAATTTTGGGTTTACAAATGGGTATGTCTTTCTATAAGTTGGTTTTGAAAAGATAAATTGAAGTCTTATTGTCATTTGAAAAGAAAAATAAACCACATTTTTACATACATTGCTTGAAACATAGTATTGTTGCATGCCAATTTAAACATGCGTTTCACTTTTTGACAAAATTCCTGCGACGCGATTATTCATACCATATAAAATTGTCATTTGCAGCAAAACATCATCCTTTAAAGGGCAGCACAAAGCACCCACGACAGCAATTTACAGATACCGCATAAATTTATCACAAAGAACGGCATATCAAACTATAAAAGATATGAAAACAACTAAACAACCGCAAATACACATCCATAAAGCCTGGTCTTTTTTTATTAAAGACTTATAACCTAAACCCAAAAAGATAATGATGACATCAAATAACGTCACATTTATACCATCATTTATCACGATTAAACTAACCACTTTTATATAATTATTGCAAGAATTTGTACTTAATTGCTTAAAAGTGTTATTTGCAGTAATTAAGGAGTGATTTGTGAAGACATGCTAAAAGGCGCATATTTTGGAGCTAAAACAAAGATATTTAAAGATTGACTATGTCTGACCAATACGCAGTATCCACAAAAAGAGATATGGCATATCAGCGCCAACTCTTCACAATAAAACGCGTATTATCAATTCCTTGTACTGTGTATCCACGTTTACTATTAAGCGGATCCAGCTGGATAAACTATACTGAGGATTGGTAGTTCACACCCCCAAATAGGGTCCCTTCCGATTTGGCATCCGGGGGCGTGGCGTCCATGGCTATCTCAAGTACAAAGCATAAAGAACAACCTCTAAGAGTACGTTTGAAAAATAAACACCGTTGCATAAATTTAAAATATTAATAATTTTACATCAAACAAATTTAAAAGGTTCAAAAGACAACATGTGAAAGCTTAAATAAGTTCAACAACGGTATTTAAGATAAACATGGATAAAATCTGGAAAACACTGGGTTCGGCAGTAGGACTTCATTTAGTTCAAGCATACATATCTAAGCTAAGCACCTGAGAAAAAAAATGCTTAAAACGTCAACATAAAGTAGGTGAATTCATAGGTTTAGTTCAAACAATGTTATAGTGGACCACAAGATATCAAATGTATGCGACAGTTATAACAGATACTCACATAAAAAGGTATTTACGTTGCACTAAACTCATGACACTGAAGCTAATAGGAAGGTAGCATGTACATTGCTATAAGTACTTTTCTCTGCCTTACAGGTGTCCGACCAAAGACCACCTAACCAGTTTCGACATGACATATATCCGTTTAATCGGGCGCCCTTGGGTAGTGAGCGCTACTCACCCGGATAGGGATAATTAGTCCCAATAGATCTATTTATTCACTCGCGCTCCCTCGACCGGTCCCTCGGTCAAGAAATTGATAGTTCATGATAGTTCAGGCAATTGAGAAGTCCTAAAGCCAACTTAGGCAACACGTAATAGGGAAATCTCACGTATAGTACTTGTGTCCAGTTTTAAAAACAAGCAATGTTTCTCACCCTAAGTATAAAACATTTATTCAAAATGAGTAAAAGAGTAGGGCTATGAACTCACTTTGATTTGGTGAATTGAGGTAGTGAATAGTCAAGAAATAATTCACTTTGTAACGAACGACGATATACGAAAGCAACCTATGAAATGGGTGTTTGATTTAATATCGGATCGAAGAGAATTTATGGGAAATGCATAGGTGTTATATTCTAGTTGTACTTTTGTTAATATATATCTTAAATGAACGTCAAATTGTGTGTGTGTAGTAATAAATTATTTCGTAAGTAAATGGTAGAAAATATATGAATTTTAATATTACATTGATATATAACGTCTAAGTAAAAATATATATTATATATATATTGTTCGTCACTTAATTTAAATTCTCGTATCTCATTTTACCATGTACGTTTTCTAGTATTTACTAAGTATAGTGATTTATAAAAATTTCGGCATGACCCGTTCGTGTTTACACGTTTTTCCAAAGTCGTAGACTTTATTTAAAATCATTCTTCAAACCACTTTCAATCCACTTTTCATAATTACAAATTTATACATCATCAAATCCCTTATTATTTGCAACGTCCAACGTTTAAAAATAAATTAAACGTAACGCATCTAAATCGTATACTATTAAATAAGCTATTCGCGAACTTATCCAATAAGCTACACCGTAGCTTTACGCCTTGGTGTCTTGTATTTATGTTGGGCCTTGGCCCGTTAAGTCCGAAAATGTAGTTTTACTTATCCATTTAATCCGATAAGCAAAACATTAAATAATAAACACGCGACTTGATAATAAGCTATTAATAAGCTCACAATAAGCCAAGTATAATAAGCCGAACCACATAAGCTTAATAATAAGCTCATGGTGTTGGGTCTTGTATGTGGGACGCGGCTATAAGCCCTAATAAAGTATATTCGAGCTTATTTATTAAGCCGAATAAGTTTATCGTTTGTCCTTTCCAAATAAGCTAGAAAATAAGCTAATAAAATATAAGTCAAATCAAAATAAGCTAAACAAATATTTCTTCTTTCTTTTCTAGTTTGGCCGAACCATATATAAGCCCTAATAAGCTCAAAATAATCAAATAAGCTTTCAAATAAGCTCACAAATATAAGCCGAATATAATAAGCTCAAAAGTACAAATATTATTACATGAAAATAATCACGATCACAAAACTAAGATTTCCTTATATTTCTTTACATATATTTCGAACCATAAGTATACCCTTTTAGGGTTTATGTAGTTTTAAAATCTTGTTTTTACAAAAGAAGTTGTACAACTAGCATGTATGCATCAAGATGATAAGGAAAGTACAAGTTATTTAAGAATTTGAAGACTTACAAAGTTGGAAGGTTTTTAGAAGGAAGAATGAGATTAGAACAACCCAAATGTTGTTTAATTAATACCCGGATGATACAAATGATCAAACCTTCAATGAATCTTCAAGTGTTTTTGATCAAAGATGAAAAATTATGAAAGTGTGTGTGTGTCTTAGGCGGTTCGAACAAAAGAAGAAGAGAGAAAACCAAATTTTTAGTGTGTGTGTGTTATGAATGAGATAATGGAAGTATAGTGGGTTAAATAATACAAGTTTACTTCACACACTAAATGTGTGTGTGTGTTTCGTGTACAAGAGACAAGAAGGGGGAGGGGACCAATTTGATCCTCCAATCAAATTCAAGTTATAACAAATCATGTGATCAAGGCTTGTCTTATTGATTTTGAATTCAAACTTGCTCACCAAGGGTGATAAGGGTGTTTGTTTGTGCCGAACAAGACAAGGGGAGGGGGGACCAACTAATTTTCTTCATTTTATTTTGCTAGTGCTTCCCAATTGATTTAATTTCCAAGTCTTGCATGTAAAAACTCATGTTATAAGTAAACCACGATTAACGCAAGTAACGAAACGAATAACGGTATCTCCGAAAATTATGAAATTTTAAATATTGCCATAAAATGTAAAAACGTGGCTATTGCCAAAATACTACAACGTTAGGCATCCCGGTTCGCTCCCGGAGACGATTCTCAGATAAAAGCGGGAATACTTCCCGGTTTCACGTAAATATTAAACGAAACTTCAAAAATTCAAATTGCTTAACGGAAACGGCTAAATTATTGAACGGAAATTCTCGGGGTGTCACATTCTTTCCCCGTTAGAAGAGCTTTGTCCCCAAAGCTCATGACGTGGTATCTGCCACCGGTGCAGAATTCAGGAAAAGATGCGGGTACTTCTTTTTCATTTGGTCTTCATGCTCCCAGGTGAACTCAGGACCTCTCCTGTAGTTCCAGCGTACCTTAACGATTGGAATACGACTCTGCTTTAGACGCTTGACCTCACGGTCCATGATTTCGACAGGTTCTTCGACGAAATGTAGTTTGTCGTCGACTTGGATCTCATCCAATGGTATAGCAAGTGGTTCATCAGCCATGCATTTCTTCAATTTCGAGACGTGAAACGTACTATGAACTCTACTCAACCTCTCTGGGAGTTCAAGACGATAGGCGACGGTTCCTACTTTGGCAATGATCTTAAAAGGTCCAATATAACGAGGGTTCAGCTTTCCCCGTTTGCCAAAACGTATCACTCCCTTCCATGGCGATACTTTCAACATGACCTTATCTCCTACTTGAAACTCAAGAGGTTTTCGTCTTACATCGGCATAGCTCTTTTGACGGTCACGGACGGCTTAGATACGACTCTTGATTTGAACTATTTTCTCAGTCGTCTCATGGATGATCTCTGGGCCAGTGAGCTGACTATCTCCAACTTCAGCCTAGCAGATAGGTGATTGACACTTGCGCCCATACAACGCCTCAAACAGATCAGCCTTAATGCTGGTATGGTAACTGTTGTTATACAAAAATTATACCAATGGTAAGTGTCTATCCCAACCTTTTCTAAAGTCGAGTACACAGGCACGTAACATGTCCTCCAACGCCTGAATGGTCCTCTCACTCTGACCATCGGTCTCTGGATGGTAAGTTGTACTCATATCCAATCGAGTACCTAATACTTTATTTAGAGACTTTCAAAAATGTGAAGTAAATTTCCCATCACGATCAGAAATGATCAAAACTGGAACTCTATGCCTTGAGACTACTTCCTTCAAGTATTGTCTCGTCAACTTCTCTAACGTGTCATCCTCTCGCATAGGCAAGAAATGTGCAGACTTAGTGAGACGATCAACGATTACCCAAATCATATCTTGACCAGTTGCCGTCTTTGGCAATTTAGTCACAAAGTCCATTGGTATATTCTCCCATTTCCATTGTGGGATCTCTGGTTGAACCAACAAACCAGATGGTTTCTGATACTCTATCTTAACCTTGGCACATGTTAAACACTTGCTGACATAGGTGGCAATTTCTGCTTTCATGTTGGGCCACCAATACATCTTCTTAAGGTCTTGGTACATCTTGTCCAATCCAGGATAGATAGAATACTTTGTGTTGGAAACACGAAAAGTGTCGGTCACTTCCAAGTTGTAATAGTCTTAGCTCGTAGTTTATGTAATGATTAGATTAGTAATCTAGTCCGGCCCAAGGCCCATGGGAAGCCCATTAGAACCCATGGGCCGGCCACAATAGGTACTATATAAGCCCTCTCCTAGCCTTGGAGAGGGTTGGTTGTTCCATTTTTCCATATTTCATTTTATACAATTCATCCATTTTTCCATCCATTCTATCTCTAACATCACAACCCACATCTCACTCTTGTTCTTGGTTTGATCATAAGATTACTAGTATTCTTCAATTGGTATCAAGAGCCATGGAGTGGTGTGTTTAGTTTTTGTGTTTGATTTGTGTTCAAAAACCTTTACAAAGAGCAAAATAGTGATTCAAATTTTTGGCTTAAAAACCTTAAAGTTTTCATTTTTATTGTTCCTATAGGGTTAGTAACACTAGTTGTACAAGAATTTTTGCTAAAAACCATTAAAAATCGTGTTTTTTTGAGTTTTGAAGATTTGAGTTTCGTAGAAGTTGGGACCGAACGAGTTGGACCGAACAAGGAAACCGAACGAGTAAGCCGAACAAGTAACCGAACCAGAATATTCTAGTTTGGAACGAACAAGACATTACTCAAGTGGACGACGAAGAGTAGGATCGAACTAGTTAACTTGACAATCGAACTAGTGATAACCGAACTAGCCGGACCGAACGAGTAGGACCGAACTAGTTAACTTGACAATCGAACTAGTGACCGAACTAGAAGGACCGAACGAGTAGGACCGAACTAGGTATACTTTGACGATCGAACTAGTAATAACCGAACTAGAAGAACCGAACGTGGTAGGACCGATAATGTTACAAATTTGTCAACCGAAACTAGTGAAACCAATTAAGTTTTATACTTAACAACTCGTTTTTTAAAATTATACGGATATTTCTTTGACTTGTAAAATCCCATGAAACAAACACTTGTTTTCCCGGTTTTGTCAAGAATTGTAAAATCCCGTGTAGTTTCATTTAAAGGCTCAATAATCAAATAACCAAACACAATTTCTTGTCTTACACCGATAATCAAACTGTAATCTTTTGGATACCACAATGAATGACTCTTGCTGATAAGTCACTTCTCATTCTGGAGGACGACAACCCAACCACGTTGCTGAAAAATCACTTGTATGATTCATGGAAAAGTCAGAATGGGAACTGTATATGTAATAGACCACATGAAGAATGATTCTTGCTTCTATTGAAAAAGGACCACTTGTTTGGCCTTCAATCACTGAGGATGGAGTAACAAGGCTTAAGGAATATGTTGAACTGACTCCAGCTGAAGCCATTCAAGCAGATTGTGACATCAAAGCAATAAACATCATTCTCCAAGGCCTACCAACTGAAATCTATGCTCTTGTGAGTCAACATCGTGTGTAAAAGATCTTTGGGAGAAGATTAACTGCTAATGCAATGAACGTCATTAACAAAACAAGGAACCGTGAGTGCACGGTATGATTAATTACGATAAGTTCATCTTACAAGAATGGAGAGGAGCTACATGCGTACCTACTTGAGGTTAACTCTGTTACTCAATGATATGACACATCTTACAAGATCATTGGAGAGTTCAAGTTAACACCAAGTTCTTAAACACTCTTCCTGATGAATGGAGCAAATTTGTTACTGATGTTAAATTGGTCAAAGACTTGCACACTACCAATGTTGATCAGCTTCATGCTTACCTGCAACAACATGAAAGACATGCAAATGAAGTTCGTTTGATGCATGCACGCAACTCTGATCCTCTTGCTTTAGTTGCAATTTCACCATATTAACTCAGCCAACTTATCTTTCTCATCTAACACACTCCACCCACAGTCTCTATCTCAACTTCACGTTTCACCATATCAGTCTTCACAGTTTGTTACACCTTATCAAACTCAACAATTCACAACCAATCAATCAACACCTCTTTCAATTACTTATCCAACAAATGAGTATCAATCCACCGTTCACCACAACGTTTATTCTCCACAACCATCAATCCCACAATTGGAATATGCTCCCACAGCCTATCAACAGCAACAACCTGAATTTTCCCAACCAGACTCCAGTCTAGTTGTTCCAGTGTTCCAGAAAGGGGATGATCCAATTGATGCAATTAATCACATGATGTCATTCTTAACTGCTGTTGTCACATCCTGGTATCCTACTACCAACAATCAGCTAAGGACTTCGTCAAACCCTCGTCAACAAGCTACCATCTATGATGGAAAAGTAACTGTGCAACCTGTTCAGGGGAGACAAACTACTTATGCTGCTGGAACAACAAGAAAATACACACCTGGTGCAAGTGGAAGCAACACGGGGAAACAACGGACTGTTATTTGTTACAATTACAAAGGGGAGGGTCATATTGCCAAGCAGTGGTCAAGCTTTAACAGAGGAAAAGGGATGAAACATGGTTCAACGATAAAGTGTTGCTGGTTCAAGCTCAAGCAAGTGGTCAAGCTTTAACAGAGGAAGAAATAGCATTTTTGGCAGATCCAGGACTTCCTGACATTCAAACCTAACAGACAGTCATCACCCACAATGCTGCTTATCAAGCCGATGATCTGGATGCCTATGACTCTGATTGTGACGAACTCAACTCAGCTAAGATTGCTCTTATGGCGAATCTGTCTAGGAATGGCTCAGATGCACTCACCGAGGTACTCAATTCAGATAATCTGACCTATGATTTATTTAATCAAAGTGAGCAGATAATGACGTCTTCTGAACAGTCTAATGATGTGAGTCAGTCAGAAACTGAAATAACTAGTGATAGCAATATCATTTCTTATTCTCAGTACCTGAATGAAGCACAACAGGAAACTGTCCAGAATCCTAACTCTTCTGCTCAACAAGATGTCCTGATATTATCTATGTTTGAACAATTATCTACCCAAGTGACGCACTGCACCAATGTTGTAAAACCTAAAAATCTCAACAAGTGTAAAATTACCAAAATACCCCTAATTCAAGAAAATACATAAAAGCATGCAT
>BQNB010001653.1:27867-76956 GCA_026074375.1 Tanacetum coccineum | reverse complement strand
TATTTAGTGAAATAAAACATCTTAAATATCACATAAAATCTAAAAATTAGAATATGGTTAATGTTTTTACATTATTTAATACGCTTATTATGTTGCGTGGCTTATAATTTATGGTTTTGGGCTGTGTTTGGTTTGAGGCTTTTAGGGGCTTATGGGGGCTTGGGTTTTTAAAATAAGCCGGCTTATAAAATAAGTCACGTTTGTCACGTGGGCTTATGAAAAGGCTTTTAAAATAAGCCGGCTTATAAAATAAGCCTCATAATAGGGGCTAAAAACATTAGCATGTGGCTTTTGAACCATAAATTACTTATTTACCCACAAAAATATCAAACATATACCAAAAACTCTTTTAATTATGTCATTTTTAGTAATTTTGCAATAATAAGCCCCAGCCCCAACCCATTTGCCAAACAAGTTTATAAAAATACAAATTTCAATTTGGGCTTATAATATAAGCCCTAGCCCCAGCTCCAGCCCCCACACAAGCCCTAGCCCCAGCCTATTTTGCCAAACATACACTTGATGTATTGTTGCTTATTTATTGTTAAATAAATTGTTAACCATGTGTTACGTGCATGTAAACCATCATAGTGAGTGTAGAACTAATGTTGGTTATATACGTGAACATTAATTTGGTTCACTGACACCGACACTATAATAAGTAAGGTAGACGTACCAGCAAAGTGATGTAGAACAATGGAAGCTGCAACAGTGACATTTAGGGAAGCGGTGCCACACCCATATTGAGGAATGTAGACGAAGTAATCACAAACCTCACATTCTTTTGCAGATAACCCACTACCCTACAAAAAGAATAACATAATTGGGATGTAATGCACATTTCAGATCAAGGGCATAAACGTACCAAATAAAGCGCGTGGAAAATGGTAGCAATACTAATAACCAAGGCAATCTTACTAATTGTTAGTACAGACTGGAAGATGAAAGGGTAGGGTGATAAGTCAAACCTGATAGGGCCAGACTTGGTTGACCCGCAAACACTCTTTTTTTTGTCCATATCTTTAAAACAACTATAAATTAATTAATGACAACCAAAATAATATTATTACAATAATGGTGATATAGAAGGTTGTATGCATCAAAAATAGACTTTGGCGTCTATCACCCGTTTCCCTTTTAGCTAAGCATTCTGATTTACATGAGATAAAGGTACAACCCTGATCGTCCGCATCATAAGTGAGTGGATAGAAACTTTCACATCTAATTGCAAGACAGATAAAAAAAATCTAGTGATCAAGATCATAAAGCAGCCTCTTGCGAAGATTCACATACTTTAAACCACAAGAAAAAAAATAGGTGCTCTACACAATAAGAGAAGATACATGTATATGTGTTTCCAAATAACAAGAAAACTTTATCAAGATAAAGGCTTTCCCACAAATTCATATCTACAATTTCTAGTTGGAAAATTAACTACTTTCTATCACGGTCATTATGATTTCCTTGAGAATAAATGGCGAAAACCTAGAAATTACATAGCATGCTGAAACACCTAAGACCAAGAAAAGTCACACGCTCGATGAACCACACGAAGCAAAACACCCAAAATCAAAAAGCTATGTGACACTGTTACTCAAACAACACCTAAAAACTACACTGAAACCTAGACTAACAGCAGGAAAAACTAATTTTTTTTATAAATAATAGTAGCACTTATTGCAAGAAAAAAAAGTACAGTAACTAGGTAAGTTAGAGGCTATTATAGTACTTGTTACAAGTGATTCATGTCCTGATTACTTAATCGCCTAATGAGGAGTCAAAACAGGAACATAAGTACTAAAGAAAATGCAAGTATTTTATACCTCGTTACCAAGAAGGAAAGCTGTGTTTTTCTTGAATGGATGCCCATTCACCGCAGCCGCATCATCGGTGATCTCCACACCACAAATATCACAATCATTTTCCTGCAAAGACACAATCTATTAAAACAAACCCAATAAGAATGAAAAGAATAACATATGGATGTAAATTACTACTTTTAGAAAAAGACGGGCATCCGAAAGCGAATAAAAATGGCGAAAAGGAAGATGAGAAGTGGAGCCATGGCTTCCGAAAGAATTGAAGTCACGACGGCCGACAAGAATGAGTTCAGATACGCCGAATGCTGTAGCGCTGCGAGCTAATGTTCCTACGTTGTGTCTCTTTGCTATGTTGTGGATTAATACGTAGCTCTTGAAATCACCCATTTTCTTGTCAAAGGGGGTTTCACTGTTAAACCCTATTTTGGTTCTTGATGAATCCATATCAGTTTTGTGTTTTCAGCCCCTTGTCATTCCAAATACGTCCTTTTGATTAATGGGTGCTTGCTCGTGATCGGAACGAAACATGACTTAAGACCGACACAAAAATAAACAAGTCAGGTTTAAGTTAAACAAATAGGTCGACTCGGATAACCTATAAACAAATTATGTTTGGGTTGAAATTATTAACTCGATATCAACTCGTTAATCCGTTTAAATATACAATTACAAATGTCACCGCCCGAACATGCTTATCAATCACAATTGGCGTATCATCAAAATCAACAATACGGGTTTCAAGGTTACACGAATCCAAGAAATACGCAACCACATTTTTTTCCACAACAATCATCACAACCGTCATTTTTTCACAAGAATCATCACAACCACAATGTTTTCCACAACACTCATCACAACCACAATTCAAAATACCCTAAGCCCAAGAACCCCGTAAACCTAAGCGAAAACAAAAAAGGACGGGGAAGCAACCAGTTGTCGAATTGGACGAGGGCGATGAAAATGAAGATATGGAAACAAGGCAACTCAATATCCGTTGGAATGACAAAGAATGTTGGGAATTATTCATTCCTGACTTAGTACTGTTAGTGATAATACTTAGTACCGATAGTTATAGTTAGTACTGACAGAACAAAGTGTTAAGTACTGATCAGATAGTTAGTACCGTTAGTAGAAAATAGTTAGTACCGTTTAAGAGATATGTATGAGATATTATAAGAAAAGACATGTATTATCTTTTATGCGTTTTGTAAGCCTGTTAGGGTTTATCCTTGGTCTATAAAAGGAACCCTCATGGCATAGTTAGAGATATCAGTTCAATATACATCTCATACAATAGTTAGTAATCTGTAATCATCTTAACAGATTAATAGAAATCAAAGTTTAGTTTTTCATTGTTCTTCTCAATACTATTGTGTAGATTCCGCATATACAATAAGTATTCATAGTCGGTGTTTCTATATAGTCAATCTGTATTTATACAAGTTGGCTATCACCCTTAGCAGGCTGCAAAGATTTGTTCAGTTTGGGACTCACAAGTGGTATCAGAGCATGTGAGAAACTCTGAGTAAGAAGAACAAAAACCAGTTATAAATCTCTATCTTACAAAACTAATCATGTCTGGTTCACAAGATGAAATTCCACCACCACCACCACGCCCCATTAATTCATCACAAACACCAACACAAAAACTCCTCATATTGATTCAAACCACAAACTTTCCTATTCTCAAAAGGGAGATATACGATATATGGGCCAGGAAAAAAATGGAACATTATCTTGGCCATACAGACTATCCCAATGCTGGGAAGTTATTACGAAAGGAATTGGTCCTGTATCAATCACAAAAGTTTAACAAGGTCAAATCAAGGTTCTGCCTCCAAGGACTGCAGAAGAGATCCTAGCTAGAGAAAGAGAAAGAAAAGCTAGGACCACTTTGCTTATGGCTTTACCAGAAGATCATCTTGCTAAATTTCATAAGATGACTGATGCAAAAGAGATGTGGGATGCCATTAAATCCAGATTGGGAAATTACGAATAATGAAGATGAAGAAAGTATATTCTAAGCAACTGTTTGAAGTTTCTCTGTATCAAACTTAGAAGGACTGCATAAAGGGTATGACAGGTTCCAAAGTCTTCTGAGTCAATTAGAGATTCATGGGGCAGGTGTATCCACTGAGGATGCAAATCAGAAATTCCTTAGATCTCTACCTTCCGCCTGGTCTCAAGTTTCCTTAATCCATGAGGACAAGCAGGAGTGGACAGTCTCAGCTGATGATCTAGTATAATAATCTAAGAGTTTTGAGAATGATTGTAAAAGGTCTCTGCTATTCATCCTCTAGCACGCAAAATGTGGCATTTGTTTCTGAGAACACCAGCAGTACTTAATGATGTTAGTTGCGTATAGTGTTTCTAATACTTCTGGTCAAAACTCACAGTATGAACAAACTTTATCATACTCCTTACTTGCAATCAATCCAGTTTCCCTCAATTGGATCATGAGGACTTGGAACAGCTTGATAAATTTGACTTAGAAGAAATGGACTTGAAATGGCAGGTGGCCATGATTTCGATGAGAATGAAAAAGTTCTACAAAAAAACTGGTAGAAAGCTACAATTTGATGCAAAGGAACCAGTTGGTTTTGATAAAACCAAAGTCGAGTGCTACAATTGCCACAAGACAGGCCATTTTGCTAGAGAGTGTAGAACCAAGGGAAATCAAGATAGTAGGAGGAGAGATGCTTGGAACTCTGGCAATAAGGATGGGAGAAGATCTGGTAAGCAGGAAGACTCTAAAGCATTGGTGACCATTAATGGAGAAAGTGTAGATTTAGACCAGTAACTAAGAAGAGAAGAAGATTATGCTTTATGGCTTGCAACAGCTCAGGCTCAGACACAGAGGTAACTTTCCTGTTCAATGAGTGTTAAGAGTTCTTATGCTAAACGTAAAAACTATATGTTGCACAGAGAGAACAACTTGTGATGCAAGCATAGAAATAAGGCTATACTCTAAGGTCATAAAGAAAGTTGAAGCACATTTAGTTGGCTCATCAACTAAGGTAACTTTGGTATGAGAAAGATAAGGTTATGAAAAATAGCTTAGATGATAAAACAGATGTATTACATTCCATAAGGATAAATCTATTGGCAGAAGCTCAAAAAGAAAAAAGAAGATTTAAAGCTAAAGTAGAAAAATGGCACAACTCTTCTAAAAAATCTTGTATCTCGCTAAATACCCAATGAGTTTAATGATAAATTTAAGGCTTGGGCGAGGGGTATGGGGATCACAGATATGATGGAATTTTGAGTTATGAAAATGAAGTTTTGCAAAGTGTATTTATGAGTAAGGAAAGTGAGTTTGAAAAACAACCTTTGTATGATAGGTTTGTTACAGCAGTGAGGAATGCATGCTGTACCACCTTACCCCATGTCAGGAATTACATGCCATCTGGACCTGATGTAGAAATAGATTACTCACAAATTGCATATGGTCCAAAACAATCTCAAACTAGTGAATCTGAAACCCAAACCAGTGACTTTGATACTTGTGAATCAGATTGTAGTGTTGAAACACATGAACCTTTGCCAGAACCAACTGTCAATAAACCCAAAGTAGTATGTCAACCTAAGGTTTGGTCTGATGCTCCTATCATTGAGGAGTATGAATCAGATAGTGAAGATGAGCATGTGTCTCTACCAATAGAAGAACAGGAAACACCTAGTTTTGCCAACCAGCAAGTAAAACCTCCTAGGGAAACAGTTAAGAATCAATTCACATATAGTAAAAATCCTACAGTTGATAAGAAAGGGTTAGGATATGGGTTTACTACAAAAGCATGTTTTGTATGTGGAAGTCTTAGTCATCTTATCAGAGATTGTGATTTCCATGAAAAGAGGATGGCTAAACAAGCTGAGTTAAACAATAGGATGAGTAAGAAGTCTAGTCAAAGGGAGATTAGGACAATCTAGAACAATGTGCAAAGAGTGAATAATAAAAACCAATTTATTCCTATAACAGTACTAACTAGAACTGGCAAAATTCCAGTTAATACTGCTAGAGCTAGCGGTACTAACAAAGTTAGCATTGCTAGACATAATTTTAACAGTCAAGCAGTACTAACTAATGCTGCCAGTAAAATTAGTACTGTTAAACCTTTTGTGAATAGAGTTAGACCAAAAACTGTTTTTCATAAAACTCATTCACCATTTTCAAGGCCTTTTAATAACACAACAACACTTAGAACAAATTTTTCATATCAAAAGGTTAATACTGCTGAGGTAAATACAGTTAGTGCTGTTGGGGGAAAAAGGAAAATTGTTGTTAAGCCCTCAGCAGGTTGTAATTGGAGACCAAAAAGACATTACTGGCACAAAATCTCCAAATACAATAGTGGATCAAGTCTTAGAAATTGTTTCACTTTCAAAGATCCACTAGGCAGACTCAAGCCCAAACAGGCTTGGGTCCCTAAGAGAATCTAATCTTTTTTATTTGATGTGCAGGATTATCCACACAAAACTTTACAGAACAAAAGAATTGTTGATAGTGGATGTTTCAGGCACATGACTGGAAACAAGGCCTACCTTGCTGAATATCAAGACTTTAATGGTGGCCCTGTTGCTTTTGGAGGAAGTAAAGGTTACATAACTGGTAAAGGTAAAATAAAAACAGGAAAGTTAGATTTTGAGGATGTGTGCTTTGTGAAAGAACTTCAGCATTTCAATCTCTTTTCTGTGTCACAGATATGTGACAAGAAGAACAAAGTTCTTTTCACTGACTCTGAATGTCTTGTTTTGTCTCCTGAATTTAAGTTACCTGATGCAAATCAAGTCTTACTTAGAATCCCTAGACAAAACAATATGTACAGTTTCAATTTAGAGAACATTGTTCCTTCAGGAGGTTTAGCTTGTTTAATTGCAAAGGCCACAATTGATGAATCTAACAAATGGCATAGGAGGTTGGGTCATGTTAACTTTAAAAACTTAAACAAACTTGTGAAGGGAAACCTTGTAAGAGGTTTACCTTCAAAGATTTTTCAAAATGACCACACTTGTGTTGCTTGTCAGAAAGGAAAGCAACACAAGGCCTCCTGTAAGGCCAAATCAGTGAGCTCTATTAGTCACTCCTTACAGCTTCTTCATATGGATTTGTTTGGACCTACATCTGTAAGGAGCTTAAACCATAAGACTTATTGCCTGGTTATCACTGATGATTTTAGCAGGTTTAGTTGGGTGTTCTTCTTAAGAACTAAGGATGAAACTAGTGGAATCCTTAAGGACTTTATAAGACAAATTGAGAACCAATTAAATCAAAAAGTTAAAACTATTAGATGTGATAATGGTACAGAATTTAAGAACAGGGATTTTATTGAATTCTGTGGGTCAAAAGGGATCAAGAGGGAATACAGTAATGCCAGAACTCCACAACAAAATGGAGTTGCTGAAAGAAAGAACATGACCCTTATTGAGGCTGCTAGAACTATGCTAGCAGATTCATTTTTACCTAACACTTTTTGGGCTGAAGCAGTTAGTACTGCTTGTTATGTCCTTAATAGGGTATTAGTGACCAAGCCTCAAAATAAGACACCTTATGAACTTGTAACTGGTAAAATCCCAATCATAAGCTACATAAGACCTTTTGGGTGCCATGTGACCATCTTGAACACCATTGACCACCTGGGCAAGTTTGATGGGAAATCAGATGAAGGGTTTTTAGTTGGGTATTCTTCCCCCCCCCCTACAAATCAAGGCTTTTAGGTATATATTGAAACCAAGAGAGTTGAGAAGAACCTGCACATTAACTTTTAATGAATAAACCAATTGTTGGCAGGAAAAGGACCAACTTGGCTGTTTGATCTTGATTATTTAACTGGTTCAATGAATTATAAACCTGTAAGATTAGAGAATCAAGCTAACAAACATGCAGGTCCACAAGAAGCTAATCAAAATGCAGGTACATAAGATATTATTAATGCAAGTGATTCTAAAATAGAAGCTGAATCTGCTCAGGACCACTTTGTACTGCCAATATGGTCTTTTTATTCTTCAATAGTTAAGAGGTCAAAAGCAGGTGAAGAACCTACCAAGCATCCCCCCCCCCCCCCCCCCCCCCCCCCCCCCCCCCCCCCCCCCCCCCCCCCCCCCCACCCCCCCCCTCCCATCCCCCCCCCCCCCCCCCTTGATTTCCAGCAAGTCGCAAGGAGGATCAAGTTCTTTTTGATGGCTGAGACTTAAAAGGCAAGAAAAAGGGATGCTACATGATGCAGCTGAAGCTCTTAGGAAGGAGTTTGCCCAAGAAACTAAGGATTTGCTTCTACAAGCAGGAACTGCTAAACCTAGCAGTACTAACATAGTTAATACTGCTAGCACACCAGTTAGTACTATCAGTCCTTATGATGGACTATCCTTCACTGATCTAACCAATACTGAACAAGATGATTCAAAAATACCTGCACTTGAGGAAATTTATGCAAATCCTACTGATGGTATTTTTACCAATTCATCTTATGATGATGAGGGTGTAGTGGCTGACTTCACAAATTTAGAACCTGTTGTGAATGTCAGTCCTATTCCCTCATCAAGGATTAACTCTATCCATCCTTCAACTCTAATTCTTGGAGATCCACAATCAGCAGTTCAAACAAGAAGCAAAGTGACCAAAAGTTCTGGAGCCCATGCTTTTGTAAGCTATATTCAAAAGCAAAGGAGAAATAATCATAAGGACTTCCAGCATTGTTTATTTGCTTGTTTCTTGTCTCAAAATGAACCCAAGAAGATCTCTGAAGCACTTGAAGATGAAAGTTGGGTTGATGCTATGCAGGAAGAACTGCTGCAATTCAAGATTCAGAAAGTCTGGATTCTTGTAGATTTGCCTTATGGGAAGAAGGCAATTGGAACAAAATGGGTTTACAAAAATAAGAAGGATGAGAGAGGAGTTGTGGTTAGAAATAAGGCAAGGTTAGTTGCTCAGGGACATAGGCAAGAGGAAGGGATAGATTATGATGAGGTTTTTGCTCCTGTGGCCCGGATTGAAGCCATTAGGATCTTTTTAGCCTTTGCCTTTTACATGGGATTCATAGTCTATCAGATGGATGTGAAAAGTGCCTTCTTGTATGGCAAAATTGATGAGGAGGTCTATGTGTCTCAACCTCCAGGTTTTATAGATCCTAAGTATCCTAAGAAGGTCTACAAAGTAGTGAAAGCTCTCTATGGTTTACACCAAGCTCCCAGAGCCTGGTATGCTACTTTATCTACTTTCTTGCTGAAGAATGGATACAGAAGAGGAACTATTGACAAGACTCTTTTCATTAAGAAGGACAAACATGATATCATATTAGTACAAGTTTATGTGGATGATATCATTTTTGGTTCTACAAAGAAATCTTAGTGTGATGAATTTGAGGCATTAATGAAGAGTAGATTTTAGATGAGTTCTATGGGAGAGCTCACCTTCTTTCTTGGATTACAAGTCAAACAGAAAGAAGATGGTATCTTTATAAGTCAGGATAAGTATGTTGCAGAAATCCTGAAGAAGTTTGATTTTGTCAGTGTTAAGACTGCTAGTACACCAATTGAGACCCAGAAGCCTTTAGTCAAGGATGAGGAAGCTAGTGATGTGGATGTACATCTTTATAGATCCATGATTGGTTCTTTAATGTACTTGACTGCTTCTAGGCCTGATATTATGTTTGCAGTCTGTGCTTGTTCTAGGTTTCAGGTCACTCCAAAGACCTCCCATCTAAGTGCTGTCAAGAGAATCTTTAGGTATCTAAAGGGCAAACCCAAACTGGGCCTTTGGTATCCTAGAGTGTCCTCATTTGACCTGGAAGCCTACTCAGATAGTGACTATGCTGGAGCAAATCTTGACAGGAAATCCACAACAGGAGGTTGTCAATTTCTTGGCAGGAGACTTATTTCTTGGCAATGCAAAAAGCAGACAATTATGGCTACTTCTACTACAGAGGCAGAATATGTTGCTGTTGCCAATTACTGTGGGCAAGTTTTGTGGATTCAAAATCAATTGTTAGACTATGGGTTCAATTTCATGAACCCAAAGATCTACATTGATAATGAGAGTACAATATGCATTGTCAAGAATCCTGTATATCACTCCAAAACAAAGCATATTGCCATTAGGCATCATTTCATCAGGGGTGCTTATGAGAAGAAACTTATACAGGTGCTTAAAATCCACACTGATGATAATGTAGTTGATATTCTAACCAAGGCATTTGATGTTACTCTTCAGTTCTTGGTTGTTACTATTGGAGATCAATCCATAAGCTGCATTAAGTTTAAGGGAGGCAATAGATTTGTTGTATAGTTAGTAGAAGAGTTCAGTGTGCAGAAGCATTTTAACCATTGGTGACTAATTCAGAAGTTCATGGGTTGTTGAAGAGTCATTGGGAAGAGATAAAGACGGTATTAAAGTATTGTTGTCGCCAACCTTGTTCATTTTTTGATTGGCACAAGTTAGTACCGACAGTGCAAAGTTAGTACCGTTGGGCAATGATAGTACCATTATAGAGACATTGAAGAAAATTCCGCCAAGGGTACAAAGTGTAAATTGAAACGGTTTCATTAATTTTAGGTTTGCTAAACCTATATAAACCTATCTCAATTGCATAGTTCACTTATGTAATCACTCTCAAATATTTTCTTCCATACAAGCCCTAATCTCTCTCTCAACCGACGATCACTAATTTAACCACCATGGTCAGTCTTGAATCCATGCCCTAAGCACATATGGACCGCATATTTTAGAAAAACGAAACGGGAATGCAGAGTTTCATGAAGTTATTGATTTTCTTGCGCGAAGCTCCATTCATCATGCTCTCACTGTAAGTTCAGTCGTCTCTACTACATTTGTTGCACAATTTTGGATGTCTGCTAAATCCAAAATAATCAACAATGTAAGGTACATTACTGCCAAAGTAGCTGGCAAGCATGTGTCTATCTCTGAAGCATCAATAAGAAGTGACCTTCTTTTTGATGATGCTGATGGGATAGATTCTCTACCTAATCAGGCTATATTTGATGCTATACAGCTCATGGGTTATGAGGGGGATTTAACTGTGTTAACATTTAATAAAGCTTTGTTTTCACCCCAATAGAGGTTTCTATTTCATACAATGAATCATTGTATTAGCTCAAAAAGCACCTCTTGGGATCAAATTCCCACTAACATTGCCACTGCTGTCATTTGCTTAACATCTAATCAGAAATATAATTTTTCTAAATTAATTTTTGATGGTATGCTTAGACATTTAGATGCAAAGAAGAAGTTTGTAATGTATCCACGTTTTATTTCAATCTTTTTGGATAAACAGCTAGTGAATGTACCAGTACCTTTAGATCATTTTCCTGTAAATGCTTTGACAAGTAAAGTTTTCTCCTTTATGGTTAAAAAGGGTAAACATTTTCAAGTCACACTTTTATTTGCTTCTATGTTGGTACAATCTACTGAGGATGAGGGTGCTACATCAGAAAGACCATCTGAACCACAACCTACACCCTCTCCTCCTCACCCAAGTGAAGCAAATGTTGAGCCTCAGTCTGACCCATCACCTAGACCTTCACCTACTCCTCATATTCCTGATTCCATTCTAGAGGTTTCTGGTGGGAATCATGGAGGTCAGTCATCCAGTGATAAATCCCTTTCAGGGAATGAGGGTGACATGACACTCTAAAGTGTCTATGATCTTTGTATCTCTTTGTGTACACAGGTTACAGATCAAGCAAAGGAAATTAAACACTTGAAGGCACAGATCAAGAAGCTCAAGAAGCAAGCCAAACCTGTTATTACACATCACAGAGCTTGGATGAAGACTGTTTCCTTGAAGCAAAGATTGGCAGGAAAGAAATCCTTGAAGTCAAACTGGATGCAAAAGGAGTCTGTATCCAAACAGGGGAGGAAGTCTGCCAAAGCTGAACCCTCAGTCCATAAAGATCCATTGTTTGATGAGCTTGATGATGATGAAATTTATAATATAGACACTGAGGATGCTCAAGATATGGGGAGGACAAGAGAAGTAATGAATGCAGAGAAAGAGGGTACTGAAGATGCAGTTAGTACTGAAGATGTGGTTAGTACTGACAAAGAAAAAGTTAGTACTGACAGATCAAAAGTTAGTACTGACAAATCAAAAGATAGTACCGATAAGGAGAAAGAAGGTACCGACAAGGAGAAAGAAGGTACCGACAAGGACAAATATAGTACCATTAGCCTAGATAAAGGTACTGATGATCGAACTGAAGCAAGAAGTGCTACTCCAACCACTCCAACAACCACTCCAACAACCACTCCTACAATGTTTGGAGATGATGAAACTATTGCTCAGGTTCTTCTCAACATGAGCCAAGCCAAAGCAGTTTCAAGGGAAAAGGAGAAAGGAGTTCAGCTTAAGGATGTTGAAGAAACTAAGAGACCTAGGCCTACTTCAACTACATCACTATTGACTTTAAAGCCTCTTCCAAAGATTGATCCAAAAGATAAAGGGAAGAAGAAAATTAAAGAGGAAGATGAGTCTGATACTGAATCTGAGGATATTCCTGAAGCTGAAAAGAAGTTTAAGCAACTTGCTAGGGATGAAGAGATGGCTAGAAAGTTGCAAGAGGATTGGGAAACAG
This sequence comes from Tanacetum coccineum, assembly GCA_026074375.1. Lineage (NCBI taxonomy): Eukaryota > Viridiplantae > Streptophyta > Magnoliopsida > Asterales > Asteraceae > Tanacetum > Tanacetum coccineum. The sequence goes on along the minus strand of BQNB010001653.1, from coordinate 64,552 downwards.
AAGAAGAAAGAAAAAGATTAGCTGAGGAAGAAGCTACAAAGACTGCCCTTTCAGATGAATATGACTTCATTCAAGCAAGAATTGAAGCTGATAGACTTCTAGCTCTAAGACTTCAAGATGAAGAAAGAGATCAGTTCACTGTGGAAGAAAGAGCAAAGTTCCTTCATGATACAATTGCAGCTCAAAGAAGATTTCTTGCTGAACAAAGAGCTATTGCAATCAGAAACAAACCTCCTACAAGAACTCAGCTTAGGAAAAATTTTTAATAGGAATTCACAAGAGAGTGACTTATCTGAAGCATGTTGGAAACAAGAAACACTCAGACCTGAAGAGCAAAACTTTTGAAGAAATACAAGCTTTGTATGAGAAAGTGAAGAGGTTTGATGAAAGTTTCACTGTTGTTGGTTCCACTGAGGATGAGAGAAGGATTAAGGAGATGAATGAAGGAGTAAAAGACACTGATCAGAAGAGATTAAAGGAGGAAGACACAACAAAGGTACCTGCTAAGGTAGAAGTGACAGAGCAGGGTACAAAGAAGAGAAAAGGGGGTCATATCAAAATGATTGCAAGGAAAAAGCCAAGAAAACAGTCAGATGATGACAGTGATGATGAACATAGAAAATGCCTAAAGATTGTTACATTTGAAGGTACCTTAGATAGTGAGATAATGGAGAAGAAATCTGTCATTGCTAGATTGGACAAGGTATCATCACCAGATAGAGACTATCTTGTTATATACAAAGCAAATGGGAACTTCAGGGGATTCAACTATCTGATGGAGGTACTTCATATATTTGATAGGCAAGATTTATTTCACTTGTATGAGTTGATGATGGAGTAGTACTCAGAAATTACATTAGAAGGATTTGAGTTGATTCTTTGGGGTGATTTGAAGATAATGATGGAATCCTCAACTAATGAAAATTATCAAAGTGATTTCTAGAGTAATCAACAAGATTAGAAGATTATCACTTGGAGATTGTATGAAGCTTGTGGAGTGTGCATTCTGGAACTTGAAGATGGGATTGTTATTCATATGTTAGTTGAAAGAAGATATCCTCTTTCCAAGGAGTTATTGCAAAGAATGCTTGATCTAGGATTAGAAGTTGAAAGAGAAAGAATCTTGCCTTTTTGAAATTAAAATCAGATTTCAATAGAAACAGATTGATGAAGAGTGATGTTGTGAATGGACTTGAGAAGGGTTTGAGTGTTGGCTAACCACCACACAACAAATGGTCATCAGTTCACCATGCTTAACAGGCATAAGAACTGGCTAGTCCATAAGCAAATGGCTTGTGGTAAAGACTTCTCAAATCCGTTTATGGTTGACAATTTACCAAAAATTATAGGGTTTTCAACTCACCTTACTTCATGGTGAAGAGTTGGCTAGTCCAAGATCAAACAGTTCTTGGTAAAGACTACTCAAATCTGTTGATAGCTGATAGTTTGCTAAAAACTATATGGTTTATCAATAGCCCATGTTAATAGACCATGAAGCCTTGGCCTAGTCTAAAAGCAAACGGTATATGTAAAGACCAAATCAATTCCGTTTATGGATGACAGTTTACCAACAACTGTAAGTAATTAACTTCACCAATGTTTTTGAAACTAAAGAGTTAACTATCCCAGAGCAAACGGCTACCTGGTAAAGGACATCAAATCCATGTTATAGCTGTATTTGTCAAAAACTACAAAGCCAACTTAGTTGGATTGTTGCTGAAAAGATGTTGCAGTGTTGCTTAAAAGAAAAAGTTGCTGATAAAGATGGAAAGTGTTTGGATACATCCTCTAAGAACTTAAGAAGATTAACTTGAAGAAACATAGCAGTGATAGATCATCCCCAAGCCTCTCTAGACATCCTAGCCTCAGTCTCCATCAAAAGTCGTGTATGTGCATGTCCACGTCTGTCTCTAACAGCATATTGACCCGACCGGCCAATAGCTGTCTCTGGCTCTTCTCATCGTCTAACATCGTGTAGATCTCATCTATGTATCGCCGAACCATAGACTCAAAATCTCTCACGTATGCACCCAACTCTGTGTCTGTACTAACTGGAGCTCCCTGTAGGGTCTCAACAATCTCATCCCATGAATCCGTGATCCCATATCCAACATATCTCTCTGGGTCACGCCTAATCTCCCTGTTCATAGTGGCAACAAAGTCGTAATCTGCCCTAAGACCTCCAGCTGGTCTAGCAGCAGCAGCGGCGGAGCTCTCTCCTACCTCATATCTAGGACCAAGAGCTATATCTAACCTCTCCCGAGGTGGTAGGTTAACCTCGGGTCTATCCTCTCCACGACTGGCAGAGGGCAGTAACAATGGTGGTAATAAAGTGGGAGATGATGTGGGCATGGGTGGTGGTGTATCTGGTCTGGTGGGGGAGAGTATGAAGGGTGGTAGTAATGGTAGAGAATGGGAAGTAACTGCAGCCTCAGCTCTCATCCGAATCATGGCAGCTCGATAGCCCAATGAACGAATAAGACTAGGAGGTGGTGTTGTCAATACAGGTGAAGGTGGTGATAGTGGGAAAGGAATCTGGGGTAGTGATGAAGACCATGGAGATAGTGGTGATGCTGGTGGGGAAGATATAGCAAGCAATCTGGCAACCTCAGAATCAGACCATGCTGGCACAGGTAATGGCTCTGGAATAGTAATCCTAGCTGTCATACGATATGCAGGGTGAGGTGGTGGTGTAGCCGCAGACTCATCGGTCTCAAACGGCTCAGTCTCCTCTGCAGACGGGGTAGTAGCTAGTAAAGCAACAACTACAGGGTAGGCAGGAGTTGGGTGCTCCTCCTCCGCCTCCTCATCAATCTCAACATCCATCTCATCATCCTCATCCTCCTCATCAGCCTCAATTTCCATATCATCGTCCTCATCCTCCTCAATGTCCATCTCTTCATCTCCGTCCTCTCCTCCATCGACAGGATAGTCGATAGGGTCCTCAGGATCAGACTTTGAAACATAATCAGGTGACAGTGCAATGGGTGAGGCATCCTCAGCATACGGCTGGTCCTCAGCAACGATCTCTTCATTAGCATGCTCTGGACCTGGAACATAATCAGGTGAGGGTGGTGCATGCCCTGGCTCCTCCGGGCCAGGTACATAATCTGGAGAGGGTGGTGCCTGAAGAGCGGCCTCTACGTACGGGTCCTCTGGCATGTAAGGTAGCTCAAGGAACTCATGATCATCGGCTCGTGGTGATCCTATGTCTGATAGATCCTCAAATGGACTGGAAATCTCCGTGTGTGTAACCCCCGATTCATCCGAATCTGACATGACTGAATCTGAAAATTCAAAATAGCTTATATTAGTATTTAATATAAGACTCTTATAGTAATATACATTTATAATTATAACATGTATATTAAATATGAATGCATCTAGTCCAACCAACTAATGCAACAAGTAGTGTATGCATGAATGTATGCACATATGTATGTCCCGTGTAATCCCCTTGTTATAAAACAACTTTTGAAAACGGTTATAGTCCAGCAAAAACATTTGACCTGGTTCTCTATAACCTTGGCTCTTGATACCAATCTGTAACACCCCCAAATTGGGTCGCAGCGGAATAAGGGTCCGGGGCGTGTTACTTCAAGATCAACAGCACAAGATACATATAAGAACGACACAAAAAGTCGTTTAACATGATACATTGGATTTAATTAAAAGACTTAATACAAAAGCATATAGCTTTACTTGTTCATTGTTAGATATTACAAAAGTTAACAATACATTTCCCTGAATATGATGCACCTAAATCTTTAAGCGTGCAATCCAAAATGTAACCCAATGCATCCCTGGCATCCCATGCCTATTGATCTCCTGAAAACATTGCTTAAAAACGTCAACAAAAATGTTGGTGAATTCATAGGTTTGATAAATCATAATATGCAGGACCGCAAGACTTTTCCCGTGATAATGCAACACATGCAGGCATCACAAAACCAGATTACATTTACACTAAGCTCATGACACTGAAGCTCGACAATCTTTCTTGCAATTAAAATATATATTGCAATTTACGCCCATCCGGATGTTTAACCCTAAACATCCTAAATTCGACATGCTATAACGTTCGTTCCCGGTGATAGCTAGTCACCCGAACGGGGAGGTCGTTTCCCGAATAGATCTATTAAATAACATTCGCGCTCACATAATGTAATTCCCAATTACATCTATGCAATTGACAGTTCATGATAATGGGCTTAACTTGGGTTATCGCTACTTAGGCAAACATGTAATCAATATAAAATATCCACTTGCGTCCAATTTATAAAACAAAGCATGTTTCCACCCCAAATAATAGTAAATCAGTAAAACTGTAAAAAGTGGGGCTATGAACTCACTTTGAGTCCACTTTGAGTACTGAAAGTCCAAATAATCACAGAATAAACATCACACAAAACGTTTAGATGCAACCTATTTAAATTAAGGTCGTATAATACCGAGTACTTTAATTAATAACATTATATAATCCTATAGTTGTTACATCGTACTATCGTTCGGGCTATCATAATTAAAGAGGTCATGACATGACGTACGAGGATATAGGACACTTTAAATCGTAAATCCAACAACTCGTCGATACGCCATCCGAAGAGGCCTCATTATGAAACTCCCTAGTAATATAGTACTTTGATAACCACATATAATTCTATATAGCTCAATCACCAACATAATGGTTGTGGTAAAATTGGTGTATTATAGGTTAAAATCAGTTATGAATTACCATTGAAGTAGTAAAACAAGATACTTTGCGTTATTAAGCCCGACATTAGAACGTTTCTTAATGCCCACATTTCGAGTATTAGGACTAGTTATATAATTCTGACATTTTCAATATTTTGACCCTCTGGTGAACAGTAACTTATGTTCAGATATCCGACGTGAGTTTTTATTAATCGTATTTGATGTCGTAAAACCCGTAAAGTCGTATTTATTCGGTATAGCTCCGTTTTTAATTAAACGATTCTTTCGATGACGTTCTCGTTATAGAAAATCCTATCAATTTATAAGATTACAAAAATATAAACTTTCTGTCATGAAATATGTTTTTAACTGTTTATAGTTTATAAAATTATTTTTATAAACTTTTACTTACCGACAACCCGCGAAATTCATAACTTATTTGTTATAAATCGAAAAATCATGATTCTTATCATTTTAGAATCCCAAAAAATACTTGCTGTTTGACATAATTTTTATAAAATTTATTTTATAAACTCCGTTTAATTAACGTATAACTCGTTTCTAACGTAACTTTTTTGTTTATTAAATTCCGTTTGACAAGTTTCTTACCTTTTCGGAATCGTCGTGAAATGTATTATCTTATAAAAACATAAAATAAGTATATTTTTATAAAACTTTTGGACCTAGTAAAGTTTAAAATAACTTTCATAAGTCCATTTTTGACCTTGTTTTTATGTTTTACCCACTTTTATAACTTTCACATAATAACCAAAAAGTATACAATCCTCTCATCTTGCTTATATCCATATTTTAAATGATCATATAACATTGCTTTAGCCATAATTTAACCTTAACACGTCATTTGTATTTCTTTAACTTGAAACATATTAAGTGATCCTTTAAAACCCTAATTTGCATTAACACTTTTTAAGCTTAATTAAGATTGTAATATACTTATGTATCCATTTCTATCTTCATATTACCATCCATACAACATGTGTATAAGCTCATAAAAACTATATTTACAAGAAATCATGTTTTACACGTTAAACATATCCTAATGGTGATTTTCCACTATATAGAACATCACATATTCATATATCATCTAAATGAAAAGTATAGGCTTTAAGATAACCTTAATGAGATGATGTAGGATGATGACAAATAAGTGCTAAACCCTTGTTTAGACTTTAAACCCAAGATTATAACCAAGAAAACCCTTGTTAACTTCTCTTTTCTTGTTTAATCCTTGAAAATGGTTAACCAATGCTTGGAACCATCTTAGAATACCTTAGATATGATGTGTGTAGATGTGTATAGGTTGTATAAAATTTGATATGGATTTTGTATCTTAAGTCCTTGTTGTTTCTTCTTTCTTCATTGTTGCATATAAGATTTTGTAATCATCAAATCAGAATTCCCAACAGATCTATTTAGTTTGGGACTCGTAGAACGGATTCACATGTTCTCACATTATGGCCACACGACCTCGGGCGCATTTAGAAATTCTTCATAGCGACAACCAATTAAAAAATCATCGGTGATCACACCGATCAAATCAAAACACATATCGTCCAACGGGTCTCGTTAAAAGAGATTGCGTCATTATAAAAATCGTCAAGAGTGTACATAACACCATCAAAAGCGTTACAACGTTATTAAAAGCAAAACGCTTATCATTAAGCTTACAAAATCACATAATTGCATGCTCGCTAACCGTCAAGCCATGCAAATCGAAAGAAAGCGCAATGATGCGGAAATCACTTGGAGTATACATAAATTTATATCGAAAGCACTACGGCATTAATCAAAACAAGGAACTTATCATTAAGCACATATAATCACATAGCTACATGCTTGCTAAATAGTCAAGCCATGATTAACAACAATTAAATCCGGCTTAGACCAGCCCAAGAAAAGTTTTTAAAGTTACAGGATGATCACGGGCCTGAAAGCCATGGATGCATATCCAAATAGATTTTTAATATTGTAGGGTGTTCACACGCGAATCCATACCCAAAAAGAGATTTTTTTAACATCACAGGGTGCTCATGGGCTTTATAGCCATGGTTCCATCCCCAAAAAGAGATTTTTAATATCACGGGGTGCTCATGGGCTTTATAGCCATGGTTCCATCCCCAAAAGGAGATTTTTAATATCACGGGATGCTCATGGGCTTTATAGCCATGGTTCTATCCCCTATAAAATGGTCAAGTTTGCTTATATTATCAAACCCTAAGCATTCTTTACGGTGCTTCAGGCATGATCGTCACCGACCCGGGTTCCATCCGTAGATTTATCGAGCTCGCACACCAATCGTGACCGCTCCTACCCGACTTCATCTCGTGTCTTTCAACGAGCGTCGAGGACCCTACTGCCGTATATTCCAACGGGGGGGCTAAAAATGTCTCGTAATATTTCAACAAGCCCTAAAATGTCTCATCTTTTTCAATGAGCGCAAGGGTAGGCATACCCTGCCGATCCCACATATCACATAAACACATAACAAGCATAAGTTTTGCACATAATTTTCAACTATGGCTATCCGCCGTTGACCATCGACGATCAAAGGGGATCGAGTCAAGCACAAGGACTCCTCAACTGAATAAACGGAGACGGCAAATGGGATTGTCTATCATCTACTGCCACGAAGTCGGTAAACTTCAACTGTCCATCACTTACCGTTTTATTCCCTACGGAAAATGATGACGGACGACATCACTATGATTCGGTAGGATCCGACCATTGTGCTTGGCTCTCGCGCCGAAGGCTCTCCTTTTGAGCCATCCTTGTGTGACTCTACGTTGGTATCCGAGTCATCACTCTACGTTGGTATTCGAGTTCACAAGGCAGAACAGGAACAAATCAAACACCTCGAATTCACAACTCGAGCTTGTGTAGGATTCATTCGTAACATTAGATGACCGAACACATACGTTTCGGGGGTAGAAGTCTTCTTCACGATTACGGTTATTCAACAAGGATGATTTATAGTTTGACGTAGAAGAAACTTTCCTCTACGGACGTTGTTCGACATATCGGAAAAACAAAAGAAAGATGATGTAAGATACATTTGATGTAGGAGAAGTCTTTTTTTGTCTCGGAGTTACTCGAACTCGGCTTTCATCCACTTTGGCAGCCTTCTAATCTCGTTAAGATTCCTTCTCAGTGTCGGTATCAGGTCTCTTGGTATTTCATCAACAATACTGTGATTTAGATGGGATTTCACAAGTTACACGTGACATGCGGAAATATTTTCCGGAATTATTCGGTCAAGGTGACTTTCTAGGTCAACACCATCCGAAAGAAAAGATTTCAAGGAACGCAAGAAAATTCAGACCTGTTTTTACGAAATCGAATCGAATAGGATTACTTGCATAAGGATCCACCATTTGGAAGTGTTCTCACCCAAACATTTATCCAAAACCACCAGTTTAAAGGCGACGATTAGTCTGACACGGCGTAGCTCTTCCTAAATTATGCATAGTTAGCTAGGCTATGCACAATTGAGGATCAAGCGACGTCACATCCGACATAGCGTGGCTCTTTCCTGAATTATGCATAGTTAGCTAGGCTATGCATAATTGAGGACCGAGCGACGACACATTCGTCCGACACACTATATATGATTGTGAAAGTTTTCGACCTATCCTTTAAAATAAGTAAATTATTTGACATAGAAATGGGAAATTATTTTTACCTTCGTTTCGAGAAACACATCAACTATTGTTCATTCATTTTTGGGAAACACATTTTTGCTTTGTCTTCTTGTGAAAATCGACGCAATTTGGTGTTTAGTTTGCTAAAGCATTTCATATATTATTATATATTTTTGGAATAAGTTGTTCATAAAAGGACATTAGGGCGGTTTGGGATTTAAGGATCATAGCAAGTACAAGAAGTAGTGAATTAAGAATCAATGTAATCGAATGAGGTAAACGAGCGATATATTCGATAACTGGAATTGTCCACACTAGGAGTCAAGATGCTTCTCTCTAAAACAGTGAGGCGTCTATTCAACGTGCTCGACCACGACCTATAGTAGTGTCGCGTAAATAGAGAAGTAATAAAGTATGATCGAATGATACGTACCTCGTATCCTTAGATATATATCTTATATATCCTTGATAAAAATAATATAAGTATGCATGCGATGAGAAATCCACTTGCGCGTTCTAATTAATATCACTTAACATATTGTAAAAGCGACCATTTTTATGTACATAAATTACGTTACATCATTGAAGACTTTTTATCTTTGTCCAGTTTCTAACTTTAGAAAGTTGTTATTTTTGGAAAGTCACCATTTCAAGAAAGTTACTATTTTTAATAGGTCCGGTTATCGGATTACCGTAATCGATATAATTATTAGATTTAAAATCTCGACACTTGTGTCATATTTTATTAACATCCATTTCTTATATACCATAAACGTATATAGTAAGAATAATGAGAGTTTATTATTTACTTCTTTTTTTATAATTATCCAACAAGATTCAAATTAGCCCAATTGACTTTTAAAATCAACGTTTGACTTTTTAATAAGCCTATATGTATGTTTTTCTCAAAACTGACCCGTTACATCCCATTTTCGTGACTCGGACCCTAAAGAGATTTTATGTAAAACATTATTTCGAACAACTTTTTAGTTTTAGTCGAGATTTGAATCTCGACAGAAAATGACCAAAATGCTCTTACAAAATTCTGCTGAAACTTATTTTATTTTTAAGGAAATGTAGAAATTAGACTTTCATTTTTGACCCATTATCAAGTGATTTAAAAATAAACAAGCCTCACGATCTATACACGATATTCAAATCGTTTAATTTTACCCAACAAAGCTTTCAATCTAATTTACGCAAGTTCTCGACGGATTTCACCACAAGCATTTATCAATAACGAATTAAATCGTGAAAACAACGATTATACTAGTAATAGAAATTACTCACAATGCTATACCAAGCAATATTTGAGAAGAAGTGGTTTCACCTTGTTCCTTTGTTCCTTAGCTCTTTGGTTCCTTAGTCGCGGCTCAAAACACAACCAAAAATCTAACCAAGCCTCAAATCTATATAATATTGTAATGTATATATATATTACACATATACGAAATTAGTCATGTCATCTCATAATGGCAACACCATTACATTATGTTAATGATACAACTCGAATGTACGCGTGAAGCGATGATCGAAAGGCATATATATATCTAGCGGTTCGTCGTAGAACGGATATCGTATATATATATAATTACTAATTATACTGCACATTTGGTATAAAGTATACAATCAAGGCCTAGCACAAAGCACATAAAGGATCGGGAAGGATTACGCGCGCGGATATAGAATATCGGTGAACGACCCGTGAATTTTTTTTTCTTTCGAAAACAGTCATAGTCCAGGTTTTGAAAAACGACCCAGTTCGCTATGACTCGTGCTCTGATACCAATCTGTAACACCCCCAGATTTACAACGCAGCGAAATACAACATTGGGGTGCTACTTCATAATATAAGCTCACAAGTCACGGTAAACGACATTCAATTTTTTATTAAAAAGATCAGAGTTACAAGGTCCCAATAACTTTATAAAAACTCATTTCAAAATAACCCAAAACATGGTTATGTTCTTTAAAAAGAAAACCATTTATCTATGTGCAAACTTCACCAAGTCTACGTCCTTCGATATCCGCATTCCATCCCATCCAAGCTAGCAAGTATATACCTGAGATAAACATGCTAAAAAGTCAACGAAAACGTTGAGTGAATTCATAGAGTTTATAAACAATCATTTTGAACACAAGCATAGCAAAACATTTAATTCATAGAACAATCACAAAAAAAAAACGAGTGCTAGAGCCACGAACGAACCATAACCATGTGCCCAAACCTGAGTGATAGCACCCCCATACTAAAATACAATATGTATCACGTATCCCCTCGCAATGAACACATGTCAGACAGGTCATAGGCCAAAATAATCTAGTGTAATTGCATTAGCGCGTTCACCTCGGTTTATGTCGGTGATTGACGTTCATGAAGAAGGTAATAGTGCTGAGGAGGTGGATGGGTTGGTAAAATTTGATTTTAGTATGCCACAACAATACAAACTCATAGCAACTATCACAATAATAAATTCACGCTGTGTTCGATTTTCTAAACAAGCGTGTATCCCCCCCGCGGGTTTTTAAAACAACAAAGATTTAAATGCGAGGCAAAGAAACTCACCTATGCAGATGCTAAAATAAATAATCCGAGAATAAACGTCGATAAAGTCAAGAAAATCCGAGATGCAACCTAAAAATAAAGTCGCAACTTAGAATGTAATATTATATTACGCGACAAATAATAAAATAGTTTGTAAAAATATTTTAATGAAAATATTTGGCATTGTATTTCAAATTTTAAGTTTTTATATAAATTTGACATTGTACTTATGTACAAATACACTTAAAAATACTAATTTCACAATTAAAATTCTATCGTATACTTAACATCCACGACCACAAAAGCATGTTTTTAATATTAAATATAGTGGTCCATTATCTAAGTTCACCCTTATATAAAGATATATTAATATTAATTTTTCTGCAACCAACGACGGTTCAAACCTGTCGCAGAATGTGTTACAAAGCTGTTAAAAAAACTAACATGTATTCCCAGTGACCTGAAAATCTATCACTAATCTGTCACATATTATGTTTGTTATTTAATTGGTTAATTAGCAGATTTGCACTGGCAAAAATTTGTCACTAAATCGTGGCAAATCAAAAATACGATATTTCTTAAAGAAAGTCATATTTTTAACCATATTTTTGCTTTGTGCTATTATATTATATATATATATATATATAAAAATGATTCGAAAAACAATGGCGCAAGTTTCGTGATTTGAATCGTCCGTTAAGTCGCTCAAATGAGTCCCGAACTGTTTTTATAAAAACTATACCAAAAATGTTACACTTTAGGTCCCTCAACTTATTTAACTTGTCACATTTAATATATATATATATATATATATAAATCTTACACATTTCATTTCATTTTCCATCTTTTATACACACACAAAATTATAACACTCTCCACCACGCGCCTAAAATCACCACGAACCACTCCCACAGCCGGTTACCACCACCACCACCATCACCATCATCATCATACCTCCATCCTCATTATCAAAACCCCACCACCATTATCAACTCGTCACCACCATCCCACCACCCACGCCATCACCGCAGCCACCTTAAGGGTGCGTTCGGTGTAGTTTTTGGCCAAGAGGGGTGCGTGTGGATTGGGTTTAGCACCAAGAGGGTGCGTGTGGTTTGTTGCACCAGCAAGGGGTGGTTAGTTTCGGTATATAACACCACCACAAGGGTGTGGGTGGGTTCGGGTTATGGTTATAACAACCAAGGGGCGTCGGGTTTGGCTGCGGGACAGCCTAAGGTGCGTTGGTTTGGTTTGTAAAATAAGCCGAAGAGGGTGCGTGTGGGTCGGGTCGGGCTGTGGGACAGCCGGGGTCGGGTTGGGTTTTGTACCACAAGGGGTGTTTGGTTGTTCGGTGGCAAGAAAGTCACAAAAAGAGGTGTTTGGTTTGTCTTATAACACCACCGAGGGGTGTTTAGCGGTGTTTGTTTTGTGGTGAAAACCACCACCAAGGGGTGGCTTGGTTCGGCTATAAAAACAGCCGGGGGGTTGGGGGTGTGCGTCGGGTTTGGTTTCGTGGGTTAACAAAACCGGGGACATCCGGTTGGTTCCGACACCCCCAAAATAGGGGTGGCGTTTGTAATGTCGAGACAAGTCGGCTGACCGGCACGGGGAAACGAGTGTGTCGGATGTGGAATTTGAGTTCATTCGAGTTGGCTTGTGGGACACCGGGTTGCAGCTCGAGGCAACGGTTTGTATTGGTTTGTTTTAAAACCGCACAAGGGTGCGTTTGGCTGTTCATGGAACAGCCCCGAGTGTGCGTTTGATGTGGTGACACCGAAAAAGGTGCGTTAAGTTTAAATGTTATTAAATTATTTCATTATAATATAAATAGATAATATGTGATAAAATCCGTAAAACATGCGCGTCTAAGTAAAATATGAAAAAATCATTAAAAACGAGATTTATATAAAGTTATAAGCGGTATTAGACATATTTGAGACGAGAATTGGACTAAAAATAGACTTTAGTGCCTCTTTATTACGGATAATTTAAAACAGAAAATAGAACGTGGGATTCAAATTCGAGACTTTGAAAAGTAAGAAAAAAAAAAAAACTTTAGTTTTAATAAAATATAACAAATTATATATTGACGGACCGTTTAGACATAAAACGGACTTCTAACTCCAATAACGAAAGAAACTGACGAAATCGAATATACACGTTAATAAATAAAAGTAATTTAAATAATTAAATCTGACATATCTATATTAAACATTTGAGCACTTTCGATTCTCCGTATCAGCCTTCGGCGAAACACGAAAGTGAGTTTCGTAATGACGTTTTATATTGCCGCGAGGATTGTCGCTTTAAAAGTTTAAGATACTAGCGGTCAAAACTAGAAGGTCGGATTAATATATTATTTCAATTAATCATTTAAGATCATTAATCGGGATCTAAAAAAATCGGAAGGTCTAAAAAATAGTAAACTTTCAGTCAAATATAAGATAAGTTATATAGGACGGAAAATAGAAATATATACATAAAAATATACAAGGGTTAAGGTTAAAAGACGCCAAAGTGATTTCTCACACATGTAATTATATGACTGCATACATATAAAACTATGATGATTTCGTCCTACTTACGAAAGTACAATACATCGTTGTCGTATTTAATACGGTATTATAATAGAAGCGACATAAATATAGGTCGTGGTTCGAGATCACTGGGCAATCCATTGGTGAATTAATTGGAATAATTAGATCGTGGTCTTTAATCCAATGTGAGTTCATCCTCGCTATTTCTATATTTTGAATGCTTATAACCCGCCCCGAAAGGGGGGATACATAGCCTCATCTACAGAAATCTTATACTTACTCTGATATCTTATAACAATGTGATTGTTTAAGGATTTAATCAAGGAGAGTTTAAAGGGCCCCATGTTTTTTAACTGGTTGTTACATATATTTTTGGGTGAAACAAGCTTGTTTTTAAACAAATGCAATTACATGATTGTTTTACAAATGGTTTACATACTTAATTGCATAGTTCGCATGGGATAACTTATTTGACTTCATTTTTGTCACTAATGCATACTTTACTTTGAAATGCTTACAGATTACTTTACGATTGACTGATAACAATAAAATTACTGCCCGGTGTTCTGGAGGGACACCGGTAACGGGAGTACATATTTTTACTTTACTGCCCAGGTGTTCTTGGAGGGGACACCGGTAACGGGAGTATATACATATATTGTATCACTGCCCAAATTAGGGTACATACAAGTCTACGTCACAGCGTCATGAACTGTAAATCACTTGGAGGGTGAGCGCCGAATGATTATAAATGAGATCTATTCTGGTGTGGATCCCTGTTCGGGTGATTAGCGATCACTTGGTAAACGAACATTATAGCGTGATGTCCACGTGAATGATATAAAATAGATCTATTCGGGATTGACAACCTCCGTTCGGGTGACTAGCTATCACATGCAACTGAAACGTTAAAACATGTCGTATTATTCGATAATGGTGACTATCCATCGGTGCCCTCCCAACAAATACAAACATGAAACATATTGTTCATAAAATGTGTTATCATTCTTTATAAATCTTTGGGATAAGATTGGTACTTTGGACAGAAAAAGTGATATGACATCTTTTATAAATCTTTGGGATAAATTGGTACTTATTGGTGACATAAAAATGTGATTAAGCATCTTAATAAAACTGGGATAAGATTTGGTACTTTTGGTGACATAAAATGTGTTATGCATTCTTTATAAAATCTTTGGGATAAGATTTGGTACTTTTGGTGACATAAAATGTGTTGTGCATTCTTTATAAATCTTTGGGATAAGATTGTTACTTTTGGTGACAATAAAATGTGTCGTGCATTCTTTATAAATCTATCTTTTGAGATTTTACATGGTACTGGTGATGAATACAGTGGATAACTACATTCATATACCTGTGTTCGATTTTCTAAAACAAGCATGTATCTCCCTAGCGGGTTTTCAAAACAAAAAAAAAGAGTTAAATGCGAGGCTATGAACTCACCTTGATGTTCGAGGCAGAACAATTGACAGAATGCAAATATTAGGCAAACACAATAGAAACCGAAACGGCTCAATCAATAAGTTGTAGTTTATCTTAACGGTTATGACCCACCAGTTTAGGATGATGAATTTAGGTTTTCCGAGGGACGATTACATCAACGCGTCACGTTGATGAAAGATTTAGAGTTCAAGTTGTAATAGTTTGGTGGTTGGTTAAATAAAGTAAATCGAAAAGTAAAAGCAAAGTATATGTAATATATTCCGTATATATTACATATGAATGACAAGAAAATATATAATACATGACGGTTATTATGCGTGAACATGTAAATAAAAGAAGTCGAAAATCAAGTTAAAGTATGTAATATATATATATACATAGTATATATCGCATATGAAAAATAAGACAAGTATATAATGCGCGGCGTGTATTTTATATAAGAAAAATATTATATAAGTGACGTGAGAAAAATATAATAAAAACAACATAATTCGACACGCGTTTGAAAGTCTCCAAATGAAATAAATAAAAGTTATTACTTAAAAGTAAACACACGTTTTAAAGTCTCGAATTAGATAAATGACATTTTAAAAGTTTTAACAAAGGTTGTTATTGTCCTTTAGTCGAGACTTATAAAGTGATATTATATAATTTAGTATTTAGTTTTCTTGACGAGTTTTAATTAAACTAGTTATCTCGTTTGTAAAAATATAGTTTCCGATTACTCATCGTGTTATTGTATAATTACATCCTAATAGTCTTAAAACTATATAACTTTGTCCATTTATCGGGTTTTTAATATAGTAAAAGTTTTAAAAAAAATACTAAGTATATAAGTTTTTTATAATTTTCGGCATGACCTTGCCGTTTATACAACGTTTCCATCAATCAATATCACAAGTATTTTCGCGTTTCATAATTAATACTTTGTCAAATTTACATAACTATCAAATATAATTAAAACCAAACGCGCCCTTATCGGCTGCTGTTAAACCAAACACACCCTTATTGGGCTGTTGTTAAACCAAACACACCCTTAAGGGTGTTTAACCCAGAAACAAACACCCCTTTTGGGTGATAAAACACAGAAACAAACACCCTTATGGGCTGTTATATACACGGAACCAAACGCCCCTTTTTGGGTCTTAAACTCAGCAAACAAACACCCCTTATTCGGCGGGTTTTTCGGTCGGGTAACGAAGAAGAAAAACAAGACGAGATAACCAAGATTAAAAGAAACAAAATAACCACAAGCCCGACACCTTAATGGTGCGGCTGTGGTGGCTGCTAACCCACACCGAACACCACCTTGTGGTGGTTTCGATTGCAAACTAACACCCTTCGAAAGCAAATTAACAAATAAATAGAAAACTAGCATAAATAATTAACACCAAAATTGTTTATTAATTTTTTTACAAGGAACGCAACCATCCAAACTCAGAAAACTGAGGGATGAAGATGGTGGTGGTTCACGACAGCCGTCGTGGTGGAGAGGGTGTGTGTTAGTCAACTGTGGTGACGACGGTGTGGCGATTGTGGTGGATGACAGATGTGGTGATGAAGGTGATGAGAGGTGGCGTCGAATGATGATGGTGGTGACACGGTGGCTATGACGATGGGGTGAAGGTGGTGGCGTAATAGTGGTGTTGTAGCAGTGATGGTGATGTAGAGGTGGTGATGGCGAGGTGATGGTGGGGTTGACATTGGCAGCGGCTGGGAGGTGATGGTGTGGTGGGTGTTGGTGGATGATGTTTGTGGTGATGATGACATGGAGATGAAGGTCGGCGGTGGTGTTGCATGTCAGTGTGGAAGGCGGCAGGCGGCCGGAAAACGCTTAGGAGGCGCCGGATATTATGAGAGAGGAGAGGGGAGAGTTAAGGGTTATGTGTGTGTTTAGGTTTTTTGATAAATGAGAGAAAAAAATTAGTATTTTTGTTTATATATTAAAAGTTTAAAAACAACATGTCATGTGTACCATAGTCTAGGGGAGAGATTGTAAATATTACTTGAGGGGTTGAAAACGTAACTTTTGTTAGATAATGGTTCGGGACTCGTTTGGGCTAGCAAACGGATGATTCAAAAGACGAAACTTGCGCCATTGTTTTCCAAATCATTTTTCTTATAAAAATGAGTATTTATTTGATAGTATTTCGTAAATGTTTTTAAAAGTTTATTTAAAATTGTTTATTATTTATTGAGTAATACTTTTAAGCTTTGTCCGAAGAAAAATAAATCTTAACTTAAATGTTCGCGTTTTCACAAACGTTTTTGAATAAAACGTAAAATAATTTATTAAATATTTTTATTAAATAATTTGTGATAATTAAATATATTTTGATTACTTTTTGTGTCGGTACGCGTCGTCCTCGTTTTCGAGCCAGATAAATTTGAAAAATTAAAATTTATAATGAAAATTATGTAATAATAATTATGATTTATTTTTAAAATAAGTTCTGAAAAATTATCGGTTACGCGATAATAGTTTTTATACGACAATAAAATGTCAAAAGTCAAATGGTCAAGTCAAACTCGAAAAGTCAAAGGGTAACATAGTCATTTAAAGTTCTGATAATTGACGGTTGTCACACTATATCTATCGGTAAATTTGCATTTATGTGACGCGAGATGACATTTACTTCCAATTTTACTAACTTTTGTGGCATATTGCTAAAACTAGGACAACAATCACGTTTTATCGTTCCCTTCTGCATCCAATGCACACCTATTTCTAACATATTTATCATTTTATTTAATAGCCTACCATAACCCCAACTTCACACAATCGGCCATATCTTCTTGCACGCACCTCCATTCTTTTAGGAAATTGCACCATCTTCACCGTCGTCTCATTCCGATCATGATGACACCTGTCTCCCTTGTTTCCTACAAATCAGATTTCTATTAGAACGAAATTAAAGATGGTGTGACCTATATGCAAAGTGAGGGTCATATGATAAAGAAACGGGGGTCCGTTCACACCCAATGGTTGCTTGACTTCGACATCCTACAAAGCGATTACGAATATGTTGTGAATACATTTTGTAAATGACTGTTAGAAAAAAATGATTGTGAGAGGGAACGTTGACAAGACAATTGTTTACCTTTCAATAAAACTTGAGAACTTCAAATTTATCATCAATATCTAGTTGTTTTTCTTTCCTATAAATCTCTAAATTTTTGTACTTCAACGTGTCCATCTTAACTCACCTTACCAATAAACACCATCTTAAAATTTACTTATGATATTTTCGGGTACTCTATATTTACCACTTTACGAAGGTTAAAAACATATTTCAATAGAAAACGAGAACTTTGACGGTTGGTTTTCCAATTGCCCAAGTTTTTTTACGATTCTAAGAAAATGGTTGCGGTATCAGCCAAAACACTATAAGGGTGACACTTTTCTTCTAAAATTAACACCAACAATCTTCTATGATTGTTTGCCTGGTGCTTGCATTGTCTCAAGTCACCTACAAGATACAGGGCATCTGAAAATGAAAATCTAGAAATTAGGGTTTATAAACATACAAAATTAATAAGGGGTATTAAATTGTGAAGTCTTCTTCTTTGAATCTTCAAACTAAGTTACATAACTCTTAATTTTTACCTATTATGAGTTACGGTGTGTGTTTTAGTCGAGAGGGATAGAGAAGAGAGAGATGCGTTTGTTGTGTGTTTTTTTGTGTTTGGTATGTTTGGATGTGTGAGAAAGATGAAGTTGTGTTGAATATCTAGATCAAGAAACACGTATCCCCATGAGTTGTGCAGGTTTAAGCTTATTTTAATGTGGTTATTGTACATTCTACTATACACTACTCATAAACTACTATTCAGCCTCTCAGTAGTTACTGTTCCCGTGATATTTTATTTCCAACGGTCTTTTCTTAAATGTATATTAATATAATGAAGGTAATTAAAAAAAGAAGATAAAGTTAAGAGTTAGGGGTAAAAAGACTAAAATGCTTTCATGTGGGTATCACATGTGTGGACAGCTAACGAGCGTTATAGAAGGCCGACAAAGTGAAGCACCAACAATATATAATGTTATGCATCTAGGGACAAACGACATAATTTTTGTGGTTAAAGGATGAAGTTCGTCACTTAACACAAACCACAAAGACAAACAGTGTAGTTTCCTCTATGATTAACTAGGCGAGTACCCGCACATAGCGACGGAAAACCCTAGCGGCAGACAATTAACGATACGTAATATTGTGGTAAGTGTTTAGTGTAACGTGAAAAGATCAAAATGTAAATGCACAAACAAACATCATAATGGAACACAAATCTGGCTAGTTACTATATAGATGAGCATGGTGACATATATATAATTAAGTTGCTAATGGTTCTGTTAATGCAAATTCATCATAGTTCGATTAATTGGTAATGGGTCACTTAAAGCAAATTTAGAGATCGATACACAACAAATATAAATAGATATTATACGCATTTGGTTACCATCAATCCAAGTTTACAATCATTCGAATTTTTAAAAAAACATGTAATATATAATCAACGATGAATGTGGCAATCACGGGTTTGAAAAACTATGGGCGTGATCCTGGAATGTGGTCACTTTGTACTTGCAGTACTCGTCAATCATCATTGTAAAACAATGGAATGAGCATCATGTTAAAAAAGGCACAACAATTGTAGATACATATGATCAGTTAAAAAATTTCATACCAAAAGTACACATAATTATAACAATATTACTCATGATTCATGATAAAATAGAAAGTAAAAGAAAACAAAAACCGTCAATGCAAAAATGAAAATAATAGATGCCTTTTGGTATTCATAGCCACCTATAGGTTTAGCCAATTTCTTATGATCACTTCCAAACGACATTTGAAATTCAGTCCATATACACATGTTAGTACCTATCATAATTTATGTATACAATACATGTCACAAAATTCACACAACGAATGAAAAAACGTAACAACTTAAGAAAAATAACTGGCAAAAGGATACTCATGATGTAAAATTTGTATACAAGCCTTCTCATCCATGAAAATCATTTACATGTTGATCAAATCTAGGATTGAGAGAGGAGGATTTTTACAATACCAAACATGAGCATGTATAGTGATCCTGATGTCGTACATGGATTGTCATGTTCTTTTCATGAAGCAATTTGATCTTATTATTACTTTGCATTCATAGATCACCAACAAAAAAGTAACATTAGTAACCCATTAGCTAATTACTAAATTCAAAATGATAATTAAAAGTTTTAAAGATACTCACATCATGCTAATAGATGTTGCAATGGTGCATCTAATACCAGCTTCAACAAGATTAAAATATTGAATGAACCGCATAATTTGACTTGAGATCCACCTAATAAGTTCAAGAAACATATCAATATCACCCATTAAGTCGTCAAATTTAAAAGATATAATCATTAAAACTTTACAAATAAAGTACCAAGGATATTCTCAATAGCTTCCATAAAAGTATAATTCCTGTTCCCAGTAACAGGATCGCCACACCGATAACATGTAGCAAGAATGAATGAAGCGTAGTAAGGTACGAATGAGAAAAGAAAGAGCATGGTTGGTCCAGCTATCCAAACGAGCTCAGCCGTCACCCGTGCTAACGACAACACGCCCAAACCAATAATCGTGGTTATAATATGTGCACTGCAGTCCATACAGTCTCTATATTACAACAAAAATATCCATATATCAGTAAAAACATCAAGACTCCTCATTTAATATCGACAACAATAATAAATTGAATTTTAAACATAAAGATTATTATACCAGTTCTCTTAGGATATCCATCATGATCAAAGATTTTAGATGGTACTTCAAGAGCAAATGTTGCTATCTCAAGGTTTCCGGTAGTCGTTTCTTGTCCCATCTTTCCCTGACGAAAACTAATTAGGCTAGCTTAGGTTATGTTTATGATTGGAAATTAGGATTTGATTTTTTTTTCAATTAGTGTTGCACTATATAAGGCTTAGAATTCAAAGATGATGTAATTTAATTAGGAAATGATTTAGGCATATTAGACCAAATTAACAATTAAGCGAAGCATTAAAAGAATGCATTAAGTATATTACTGACATTGATTTCAAAATCACTTGAAATTCAAAATTAATAACAAAACTGAGAAGACCGAATATGCAATAACTGATTTGCTTTTGCAATTAAGAATTAGTCAAACAAAATAGTAAGTGTATTATCTTAACGACATATAAAAGATTTTGATAACCAATGCTTATTGTATTAGTTTCTCCTTCTTCTAAATGATATTCAATTAGTGTCCAGCAGTTTTACAGCTAATTTAGTTTTCAATTTCACATTCAACTTTCTTAGATTTCACATCAGCCGATTCAAAATTGTACAGCCAATGTTTATTTCCATAAAATACGGGCCTACTGGGTTTTTTAAACTTTCAACCTACTACAGCTAGTGTCTGAAACATTTGCCTAAAATATATTTTCAACTTTTCAACTTTGATGTTGAAAATTCAAGAAATGTATAAATCTCCTTTGATGTTGAAAAAACTTAATACTTTTTTATTTGCTATAAGCCTATAAGGCTTCAAAGACACCAACTTATTTTGTCAGGGGTGCTGCAATGTGCTTGTCAAATTAATTTTTTACAAGTTTGACTATTTACATTCATTGATTAGTTAGCTAAATGAATCATTGTTAAGAGATAAAGGAATTGTTCTTCACACGAGTTTGTGTTAGTGAATTCATCATCCTTAGCAAGATTGAATTTAAGTCCAACATGTCACTTTTCCATCAACTCATTAAACCTTTCACCTTTCAAACTCAAATATCAAAAGTATACTAATCACAATCAAAGGTTCAGTAGTATCTCATTTGAAAAATGAACCTAATATCTTCATACAATATTCACATACATTTTGTCACACAGTACATGACATACAAAAATCATAAGTGACAGGGTCCCTATCTACCAAGTTTCAAGGAAAAACAATTGAATACAATTGCTCTATAAAATTATACTTTTATTAAATTTTGGAGTTATATGAATTTAATATAACAATTAACTAAAAACTAAAAAATAGAAGAAAAATCGCTCTGGAATGCTAACCAATTGGGAAACAAATTATGCATATTTTTATTGAATGTTAATGTTTTCCTTGATTATAACTGATAACAACTATCCTATATATAGGATACAAGAGATTATTCTAGAATACATAGATCAAGATGGGCTATAGGCTCCTAATAATAAAAAATCTCAATATTTAGTTATTAAATGTTGACGATTGATGATGACCTTTGAATATTGACTTTGATCTGTGATAATGATGGATTAAACTTGACTTTGACCATGACGAGACATCTCTTGACAAGACCATCTTATATCGGGCTCAATATCTATAAAAAATATATGACTAATACGCCCCGCGTTCGAGCGGGAGGTGCGACGGACGCTCAAGCTGGAGCGAAATCTTCAAAATTTATAGCCGAAGGAGACCTTGGTGAAGATATCGCATACTGATAACGAGATGGAACATGAAGAATTTCCGGAACATGACCAGCTTTAACCATATCACGAACAAAATGGATATCATTAGTCTATATGTTTGGTTTGCGTTGATGTTGAACCGGGTGGCTCCGACATATAACTGCACTTAACGTTATCACCCAATAAACCAGAGTGTAGCAGTTAAGAGAGGAGAAGTGTAACTCACAAAGGAGATTGTGATCTCCAAGCAAGTCTCCGGACTCATCAACATCGAGCACCATAACATACGTCGATATTAGTGCCGCTTTTAGCACTATGTCGAAGAGAGATGGTTCTCGTTGTTTTTTAGCAACCCAATAGACAACAGCAGTCTATAACCTAGAGATTAAGATCACAATTATTAACCGGAAGTGACCGGCGAGTAGACGGACAACCAGCCCATTCATCAACAGTTTGTAACAAACTAAATATGTTAGTAGCGGAAGCATTCATAGTGAAGACCAAGATCATGAGTGCCTGTACATAGCGCAGGATACGTTGTTTGAGAGCGGCAAATGCGGCTCCTGGATCATGCATATAGAGACAAATCGGCTTTTGAACAGCATAGGACCAAATCTGGGAGCGTAGTAAAGGTAAATATGAAGTCCCATGCTAACGGTACGGTATAAGGTAGGATCCTGTACTGGAACACCGTCCGGAACCCATTTGGAGTCAGTGTCATCTGGTGTCTGAGTGGTGTTACATATTAACCATATTAGCAGACGCTCAAGAAGCTGAAGAGCATACTTATTTTGAGACAAAAATAATCCTGTAGAGTGACGAACAGCAGATATGCCAAGAAAATAATTAAGTTCCCCGAGATCAGTCATATCGAACTCTTTATGCAGAGAGTCTATAATCTGCCAAAGTAGAACTGGGGAAGAAGCTGTGAGGATAATATCATCCACATATATAAGCAAATAAGCAACCTGAGAACCCTGTGTATAGATAAACAATGAAGATCACAGCGATACTAGGAGAAATCCAGCCGAGCTGGCTAGCTTGAGGCAACCGCTGAAACCAAGCTCGAGTGCTTGTTTCAGGACCATACAAAAAGATCTCTGTAAAAGTTAGACATGCACTTGTCGAGGAAGCGTGAATCAACACAAGCGGGTGGCTGATGCATGTATACCATTCTCAGATGAAAATTACCGTTAGAATGCATTCTAACATCTCAAGTTGGTGAATAGGCCACTGACGAGACAAAGCATGGCTAAGAAAACCGTGTGAATATAGTGGTCCGGTTTATAACCGGACTAAGTATCATCAAAACATCAACACCAGGCTGCCTGACTACTACCATTAGTCCCCATCCCCAACTATCGAGCATTTTTAGAGCTCAACGTACCGTCAGCATGAAACTTATGCTTAAATAACCACATGGAGCGAACCAGGTTGACATTCGAAGGCCTGGGTACAAGAATCCAAGTACCATTTTTAACTAGCGCATTATACTCATCATGCATAGCATTAGACCAATTAGGGTCTTTTAAAGCAAGAAACAGAGATTTAGGAATGGAGAAAGAGGTTAGTGTGAAGAGATAAACGAGCGATATTAAGTTTAACGATTCGGCTTGAGACCGTGTGACCATTGCGATGAGTTCGAGTGGGTTAGGGAAAAACGTTGCGAGGAATGTATTGGTAGGAGGGGTCATAAGGTTGATGGTCATTGGGGTGTGTATTGGAAAGCTCATGGGTGTTCGTAGAAGGGCCCCTATGGTTTTTGTGGCTGTTTGGGCTTGCATAGGAGGCCTAGTGTTAGGTAAAGGGTTATTGGGCTGTTGATTTGAGTTTGGTTGAGTTTGGATGTGAGGTTGTTGGGTTTTGGCGTTAAGGATGTGATGAAGTATAGGAGAAGCTGGTGTAGTATCTAGAAATGTGTAGGAGGGCGGGGAGGAGGGTGTCATAGATTTATATGGAAACTGAGTTTCAATCAAATGGTGACATGGCAACGATACAAGGTAGGGAGAAGGATTTTGTTAGTTTCAAGATAGGCAACGATAACGTTGCTAGGTGATAGGCAGGATATACTAAAAAGATGCAAGGGGTGACAGTGGGCTAGTTTGTGAGGGTGAAGTGAAGGTCGAGGGTAGCAAAGACATCCAAGATGCGTACCAGCCGGGAAGTAGTCGCGGCTTTTGTGAAAGAGTTTTAGAGAAATGAATTTCATTGTTTATGGCAGTGGAAGAACAGATGGGTTAAGTAGGTAGTGTTGCCCATATGGAGGGCCTCAACCAAAAGGAATGGGGTAGGTGTGCTTGAAAAAGGAGCAGACCCCCCCCCCGAGGTGCGAATGACATATATTTATGGTCGATATCAATTCATCCGATTCCCTTTTTTTTTTTCCACGGCCCCTCCTACCCATTTGTTCGTGACCCCCACCCCGCGGTTTTTTGGGGGCAAGAAGCGGAGAGTTGAATGCATACGTAGCAAAAGTGTGTATGTAGTTGATTATTGTCGAACTCACCACCATGATCACATTGGAAACTCTTAATGTCACATTTAAATTGATTTTAAACGTATTTTCGAAAATGCACAACTTTACCAAACATATCAGATTTATGTTTAAGGGGATAGATCCACAAATAATGAGAGAAATGATCAAGAAAGAGAACATAATATTTGAAACCACTTGAACTAACAATTGGAGAGGTCCACAAATCAGAATGGATAATATCAAAACATTGTTTAACACTAGAGATAGAACTATGAAAAGGAAGCTTCACATGTTTACCAAGTTGGCAAGCATGGCAGACATGTGGAGACCTCTCTTTATTACATGATATTAAATGACGAGAAGAGAGAGAACGAAGGACATCATCCCCGGGATGACCGAGGCGTTGGTGCCAAGTAGAGGAACTAGTGGAAACAAAAGCAGCAGGAACGGTTGACGGCTTGGTAACTAGATAGAGATCGCCCGAACTGTCACATCGAAGGAGGATATGGCGAGTCAAGAGATCCTTCACCAAGAAACCAAAGGCGTCAAATTCAATGGTGCAGTTATTATCTCTAGTAAATTGACGAACATAAATGAGATTTTTAATGATATTAGGTGTTATAAGGACATTGTGAAGATGTAAGGGGCGATGTAGGGATGGAATAATGATATGTCCGGTGTTGGTAATGGGAATAGAGTTACCGTCGCCAACATGAATAGATGGGTATAAACGCGAATTAAAAAGAGTACTTAAATTATGAGCATTAGAATTTAAGTGAGAAGTTGCACCTGTATCCATGTTCCAAGTTGGGTCGTGCAACGTCATAGTGCTGAACGAACTTGGTAATGAAGTGGCCTGAGACGGATGGAGAGCAGGCGCAGCCCCGAGAATACCTTGGCTGTTGGAGGGCAAACTGTGAAGATTATGTTGTTGTTGGACCGGTTGCTGCTGTTGTTGAGCTGTACCATATCCATGCGGTTGGTGGGCCGCAAAAAGAATCGGTTGGGCCGGTTGTTGAACTACACCATAAGAAAAAGGGGTGTGTTGGTTATTGGGCTGTGAGGGTAGGCCTTACTGATTGTATTAGGCCAGACGAGTCGAGTGGTAGCCAGAAGGGGGTTGAGAAGCCCGATGCATATTTCTATTCAACTGGGAAGAGTAGACAGTGGCTCGATCACCAAAATTCCTACTAGACTTATTATTTAACCCGGACCGATTTCGGTGGTCATGAATATACTTGCACCGATCACCAAATTTACATGTCCCTTTATTAAAATGATTACAAAGTTGAGGGAGATTAGAGGGCTTGTTACCTTTGTTGTTCGACTGGTTGGATGCCAAAAGAACCGTTGGTGACGACGAGCTACTTGAGAAATCGGTGGAAGAGCCAGAGTCATTATTGAATGATGATTCTTTTAGAAGCAACATGGTACGAATGTTTTCAAAGGAGGGGAAGGTTTCACGGTTACGAATAATCTCAACAAGGGTAGCAAACCTAGAGTCAAGACCATTGATGGTGTAAATGACCAAGTTTTTGTCACTGACAACACAACCAAGGTTTATAAGCCTATCAGCCATAGACCTAATTTTGGTGCAATATTCATTGACGGTCATCTTGCCAATCTTGATAGACCGAAGTTCATTATCGAGATTGATTGCCCTAGCATCTTTGTTGTCATGAAACAATTCTTTCAAACGATCCCATAGAGCTTTTGCATTACCCGGTGTGGTAACGACTTGCTCTTGAAGAGAATCACATAAGGATCCAAGGATCCACATCTTGATGAGATCATCAAGTTGACACCATTCCGGGTTAGTAGATGCGGTGTCGGTTTCAACATGAGATTTGAGACCGAGGCTCCCAAGATGAATGAGGGAAAAAGAGCTCCACGAGTTGTAGTTATGTTTTTCTAGGTCTAATTTAATGGGGACTTTGTTCGGGATGCTAAAGGGAATTATTTTATCGGTTGTAGAAGGTGGTGGTGGTGGTGGTGTGTCTTCCACGGCCATGGATGCCGAATGGAGATATTGGTGGTGGTAGGGTTAGATTGGACGTCGGTAGTGGAGAAAAAAGAGGAGGGGGACGAAAGATTAAGGAGATTTTTAAGGAGAGAAAGGCTGTGATACCATATTGAAGGTTAATGTTTTCCTTGATTATAACTGATAACAACTATCCTATATATAGGATACAAGAGATTATTCTAGAATAATAACAATGGGCTTGGGCCTAATACAAATCAATAAGTAATAAATGTTGATTGATGACTTGACTTTGAATATTGACTTGACTGTTGAATGATGAATCTTGACTTTGAATGATGAATCTTGACTTGACTTATATACGGCTAATATCCAAAAATATATGACTAATAATTTTGTGTGCTTGCCGTCACCTCAAAAACAGTGAGTGGCTTTTTTCTATATGCTCAGGTAGTTATAAATTCAGAAAATGATTGCATGTGATAAATGAAACCACAAGGTGGGATGGAGAAGTATGGGTCATATGAGTGACAAAGTTACTAACTATTTGTACTCACCTCAACAAATTGCTCTTTGATCTCATGTCGTAGTTTCAAGGCATACTCATGTTATTCAAGACACCCGATCAAAGAAAAAAAACACCAACATCAACTCAAAAAGAATCAGCTTTTCATCATCTATTTATAAATTTAAAAAACCAACAAATCCAGTTATACATAAAATTAAGCAATCAAGAAACAAAATAAGAACCCTAAATCATCAATCACCATTATAAATGAAACGGATCTTAACATATTTCAAAAGATGAAAAAAACAAAAGTCCCAAAAAACAACAAAAGTCTTCAACGTGTTATCATCGACGGTTTGAGGTTTTATATCCCGATCTACCACCAAAATCACAAATGGTTCTGGTGTACTGTGGCGGCAACGGATGACGTGGTGGCTGCTGAAACCACCAAACACGTACACCAAACAAACCAAACCACCAGAACCGCCAAAACCAACAGTCTCCACCTAGCCCACCGAACCACCTACAGACCCATAAGATTGTGGTGACCTTGGCAAACGACGGAGACGGTGCCGGCGGCGGCTGTTGGGGTGTTGTTTAGAGTGGTGGAGTTAGTTTAGTGTGAGGAAAAAGAAGAGTCGGGTTAGGTCAGAGAGAAAGAGAGAGGGTTAAGTTAGTATATATTTTATAAGGAGTATAGATAGTTTCCATGAATATGTAGACGATTTCTCAATCCTTCCTTCACATTGCCAGTTATACTTGTGATATTGGAGACTAAGTTTTTCACATTGTCATAAATAGATTAAGATTTTCAGTTTTTTCACTTTCAAGAAAATCGTTTTTTTCTTTTATAAGTAGTTAAGATTTCAACTCTTCCATAAATAGATTTTAAGCATTTCATTTTTTACTTTTCAAGAAGTGAGACAAAATGCTTTATATATTAGTATAGATATAGATTGTCACTTTTTATAGTTTTTGGACCCTTTTTAGATGTGTCACTAGACTGAAGATTTTCTTGTAGTAATATTCGAAATTCCTACATGTGGGTACTTCTAAGCAAATTGCATTAATAAATAGCAAAATAGTTAGTAGGTGGTTATACAAAAGGTTTTGAAATTCCAACTGTAAATTTGTAATGTAGTTAAGCATGTGAAATGTGATAGTTAATTAGGTCTACAAAATACACGGTGTCAGACACAAAGGCAAAAGCTCCCACGAGGGCGGGGGTATCTTGGTTCAATTCCACGAATCTGGTAAAAGACAGCTCCATCTCTTTCACTAATTCTATCAAATATTCCATATGCTTTCACCTCCTTAAATTTAATAATACTCAACTTTGCGGCTCAAACCAAATCAATGTCACGTGCTTCTTCTTTCAACTTGCAATATCTTATTATACGGGTGCTCGTTGACGGCTGAGTCGATGTGAACGTCTTCCACATATCGTATTTGAAGTGGAGCGTGTAAATCAGCCAGCATAGTCGGTTACCAACATTTTGCAAGATTATAACAATGGGTAGAAACTAAAATATACATTGATCGTTGGTCACTTTGCTAATGGAAGATCTATGGAAAAGAACACTACATATGACTAAAGAAGATCATTTCGGTATTGATTCGAAACATAAACTTGATTTGTTGTACATAGTTTTGCTTGAATAGCTCATTACAGAGCCTTGATTTTGAATTTGAATGAAACTTCAGCCAAAGTATTTGTCATCCATCAAATTCACGTTATCAAGAACCGCAAAATAGCTTTGTTAAAGCTACCAATAAGCTCTATAACAAAGCTATTTTGCTCTAGAAAAGTTGATTAATTCTTTATATACGATCATTCATTAAATTGTTGAGTATTAGGTAAATGAAAAAGCTATAGTTACATTATTAAAAGGATATTGGTACGCATGTGCATTTCGATCTTCTTAACAGCTGGGATCAATGTGAAAAGGTTAAAAATGAGCCTTTTGTTTATAATTTGTCAGTTCCAAAAGTATACATAAAAAATATACAGAATCATGAAAAATCGAATCAAACCTCAGTTCAGTCGCTTTCCACAAGTTGGTCAAAGTTTGTTTATAAAAATTCATATCGAATTTTGTCCAGTAGTCTTCAATTAATGAAATATTATAATAACTTTCATGTTATATTAAGAGGGCATCGTTTTTTTTTATTTCACCTACAACCATTTTAGGAAAACTTCCTTTTGTATGTTAACAGGTTTATGATATTTTCTGGTTGCAAAACATAAACGTTAGTGAATCTAATTAACAGCATATATTTGAAGTGTTAAAAAGGAAATTGGTGAACTGAAGGTCTCGAACTTACTGCCTAGTGTTTATGCCAAACTAGGGCTGAGACGTGCTAAAAAAATTGGACCGGACCGAGCAAAAAACAATTTGGCTCAAAACACCGGACCGGCCGAGGACCAGATGACATATATGGTCCAGATCGGGGTCGGTTCAGTCCGGTCCAAGCCGACAAAGCATAATGGCCGGTTGTGGGTAAGATCGAACTAGACCGATGACCGAATATGAGAAAAATGATGAATCGACTACCAGACCGCAATATGTTTGGTCCAATCCGATCGATCCGGCTCAGCTCAGCTCGGTTTCTGAGGTTCAATCTGCAGTTTATTATACTTAGCCCCACGCCAAACAACATTACCATTGTACCACTTAATCATTTGTCAAATAATCTTTTAACATTGCATCCATTTATTGTGCATGTGAAAACTTCTTAAACTACCACTACTTCCAACCTTATACGGTCTCGTTAACTACGGTTATCATATATATATACAATATATATACTTAAGGACGTTTAAGGGCACTCTCTAATGTAGCCTTTCGGCAATCTATAAAGCTAGCCAACCAACAAAAGCAATTATTTAATTAGATTTGTTTAGTTTAATTGCCCACCAAAGGTTCAAATTAAGATTCTTAATTTGCATACAAGTTGCATGCTTATATATTACTATATGATTAACAAAAAGATGCATGCTAGCTTTCCCTAGTTGAAGGAGCTAAAAGCCGTAATACTTCATTTCTTTAATAATATAAAGCTAGCTAAGACAACACAAAAATTAGAGTGTGAATGGGGTTGGTAATGTATTACTTTATACTTTTTATTTCCATGCTACATTCTTGTTGTTTATATGTTTTTATATGAACTGTTATTGTATTTGTAGAGCCATGTCTTTTGGCACAAACAATATATGTCACATAATGCGTTAATCTAGTAACCACCGTAGCCACAAGCGACTACCTAAACTGATTCGTTTTGGCCTCTAAGCTCCAATGTCACACTAAGGTAAGGTAAAGGTCATTAGTGACAAACAATGTTCGTCGCTTTTTATCAATCTCTAGTGACAAAAGAAAGGGTCGTCATATATAAGTTTGGAAGTATTCCTGCACTCATATATACGTACGCCATCACGGCCGATTTCTATCTATAGTTTTGTTTCTGTGTAGGTAAACAGATACACAGAGTGACAGTTTTATAGCCTTTTAGTGACAGTACCTTGTCAAATATAAAAAATTTCTTAGTGTATGGAGCAGGACCGTCTTTGAGGATGTGCAAGGTGGGCGACCGCACAGGGCATAAAAAATTTCAGAGGCCCTAAAAATTTGTCCCGTTAACAAGTATATGCTTGTGTACACATATTTTTCACGAAGGAAAAAAGTATTTATATGAGAAAATATCATAAATGAGAGCGTTTAGATAACCAATTGCATTGTATCTTATAAACGGTGACATCTTATATATAACACTCCTTCTCGAAAGGGCATCATTATATAACTTTGTCCAGGGCGCTCAAAATTTTTATAAATTTAGAGACGGCCCTGGTATGAAGGCTAAAATATGTAAATTGAATACAAACGGTCTTATTTTATGGCCAAGTGATATCAAGTTGATATCTATAACGTGCAAGAATGCAACCAGAGCACGTACAAGCAGTAGTGGCCAACGGGCTTGCACAAATTGTTAGAAGCACCTGTGTTCGAAATAAATAAAAGATGCAAGTTAAGTTTACTCGCAATTCTAGTTCCAAAAAAAAAGAACTTTACTTTGCCAACTTCTTGATATTGCATATTACTCCGTATTACTATGTTTCTTCTAAGTCGTATTGTTTGGTGAATAGAAAAATTACCCAAAAAATGCTTAATCAGGCTCACGTTTATGTTGATAATAATACATTATATATTGTGAATTGTTCAATCTTTTCCTCCCGCCAATTTTTCAAACTTACATTGAGTATACCTTTTTCTATTGATAATGGACAGGCCATTTTATCACCTTAGATTGCGGTTCCATATCGAGTCATTGAACTGTTGAAACACATAACGAACAATGCTTCGGGTCCCTTAATGCATGATCGCTCAAATGCATGATCGATGGTCCTGGTCCCTTAATGCTTCGGGTGACTTCACGGTAAGATCGGTTAGAAATCATATGGATGATGTTCTTTTGCCTAAATCTGATGTTCCAACCCGTTGGGTTACAATGATTCCTGTCAAGATAAATATTCTGGGAAGATTAGCATGGATAGATTATCTACTCGGTTTAATCTCTCTTCCCGTGGCTTGGAGATTCAGTCGATCTTATGTCCTCTATGTAACGTGGTTGTGAAAACTACTTCTCACATTTTTCTCCTGCTCTCTATCTCGGCATATCAAGCACAAAGTATGTCGTTGGTGGGAACTTGATATCTCTTCTTTCAACTCTTATCTCGAGTGGTTTAATTGGCTCTCAAATGCTCGTATAGCTAAATGTAAGGAGGAGATTCTAGAAGGAATTTGTTACATCTCTTGGTGGTACATTTGGAAGTTCAGAAATCAGTTTCTATTTGGTTCAAGTCGGCCGAGAAGAGATTTTATTTTTGATGACATCGTTCGAATGTCTTTTCTTTGGATATTGAATCGTTGTAAATCCAAGATTGATTGGATCTCTTGGATTAAGAACCCTAATCTTATTAACTAGTTGGAGAACTAGTGGTTGGAGAACTAGTTGGGAAACTAGTTGTTGGAGATCTAGTTGGAGAACTTGTGGTTGGAGAACTAATAGTTGGAGATCTAATGGTTGGAGAACTAATGTGCCTCTTGTTTCTATTTGGTATTTTAGCTTCGTAGGTTCTAATTTGTTTCATTTCCTCGGGGCTTGTTTGGGTCTACATCAAAATCACTCCGGAGTGAAAACTGGTGGCTCGGCCTCCGTGAGTGGGGATTTTTCTCTTGTCTCGGAATTGGCAAGAGTTTTTTCATCTCTTTTGTAGTCCTCGTAATTAAAGCCTCAAGTAGAGTCTAGTTTATGTTGTTTGTTTTTTATTCTAGTCTGTAATGTTTTTGCTTCTAGCGTCTTGCTAGTAGCAGTTATATCATTTGCCGTTAAAAAAAACAACATAACGAACAATTAATTACTTGGAAGTGAACGATTCTCAATAATCTTTTTGTTAAAAAGTGTAACACTCAAAATCATATATGTAAATGCGGTCATTATGTTCTAATTACTGTATGTGGTGTTTTACTGTTAGATATATAGTCGATATAGTGTTTCTTTTAGGGCTAATGACTTAAAAACTCATCTAACTTGACACTTTTTGTTTTAGTGTGTAATCATTTTTTTTATTCCCATTATGTCATCAAACTTTCAAAAGTTGATCATTGTGTGTATTTTGTGGCTATTTTGTCATGTAAAATTACCATTTTACACTTCGAAATTTGAAAAAAGTAAGGGTAAAATGATCACAAAATACAAAAAATGATCGACTTTTGAAAGTTTGATGACAAAATAGGAATAAAAAAAAATAACTACACACAAAGACAAAAAAATGTCAAGTTAGATAACTTTTTAAGTCATTAGCTCTTTTTTTATAACGAAACTGAAAAATTTTACTTGTACAATATTCTATACCATAAACTAAAAAATCTTGGCATTCAACTTTGTCTCCTTTGACAACGATAACCAACATGAACAATCACCTAGCTACAATAATTCAATAGAACATATAGGGTTTAGGGTAATTTTATTGCTTGTTGAGTATAGCTTCTACATGTAGGACCTCCAGGGCTGTTTCATGTTTTCACGATTGGATGCATATATAATTGCGTCATAGTTGTTATCCTTGTAATTAACACTCTTTATTTATGTAATAGGGAGTGCTTTACCATTTCAGAAGTTATAGGAATAACTGCATGGTTGTCCGCGCGTTGCAGCGGGGCGGTGTTTCTTTTATCATAGATGTGAGTGTTTTTTTTTTTAATTTGTATGGTAAGATTTCAAAGTTTTATAAGTGTGGTTTGCCGCTTATGTTTAAATGTATATTCCGTGCTAATACGTTTTTTAAAGTTATGATATGGTTTCAAAGGTTGTTTTTTTGGCTATTTGAGTTTTTTTTTAATATAATTTTATGAGATTTGGGTAAATATGTGTTAAGCATGATTGTCCGCGCGTTGATGCGGTGCGTTAAATTTTTTTATTTTTTTTATTTTGTGCGGCTTTATTTTTCCGGTCTCATGTTTAATAGTTTTTTATATAGGCTTATGTGTTGGGCGTCATGTCGTGGGTATTTTTTGATCTGAATAAATAAATAATTTTGTAATTTTTTTTTCTTATTTTGTGCCGAGCAAAGAATTTTTTTTATTATTATTATTTTGTGCAATAGTTTCTTTTTTTATATGGGCTTATGTGTTTGGTCTCATGTCGCGGATATTTTTTGATCTAATAAATAAGTACTTTTGTAATTATGTTTCTATTTTGTGCCGAGCAAATTTTTTTTTATTAAAGTTGTCTAGTTAAAGAAAAAGAAAAAAAAGTCAAATGGGCCGGCCCAAAGTGGGAGCCCAATGGGCCGGTACTGTAGCAACTATGTTAAAGAAACATTAAAAAAAAGTCAAATGGGCCGGCCCAAAGTGGGAGCCCAATGGGCCGGTTACTGTAGCAACCACGTCAAAACGACGTAGTTTTAACCGAAACATAGTATATACAAGCATAGTTGTCCGCGCGTTGCTGCGGGGCGGTGTTTCTTTTATCATAGATGTGAGTGTTTTTTTTTAAATTTGTATGGTAAGATTTCAAAGTTTTATAAGCGTGGTTTGCGTGTGCTAATTTTTAAAAGTTATGTGTTTAAAGGTTGTTTTTTTGGCTATTTGAGTTTTTTTTTAATATAATTTTATGAGATTTGGGTAAATATGTGTTAAGCATGATTGTTCGCGCGTTGATGCGGGGCGTTAAATGGCTTTATTTTTCCGGTCTTATGTTTAATAGTTTTTTTATATAGGCTTATGTGTTGGGCGTCATGTCGTGGGTATTTTTTGATCTGAATAAATCAATAATTTTGTAATTTTTTTTTCTTATTGTGCCGAGCAAAGAATTTTTTTTATTATTAATTTGTGCAATAGTTTCTTTTTTTATATGGACTTATGTGTTTGGTCTCATGTCGCGGATATTTTTTGATCTTTAAAATATGTACTTTTGTAATTTTGTTTCCTATTTTGTGCCGAGCAATTTTTTTTATTAAAGTTGCCTAGTTAAAGAAAAAGAAAAAAAAGTCAAATGGGCCGGCCCAAAGTGGGAGGCCAATGAGCCGGTTACTGTAGCAACCACGTCAAAACGACGTAGTTTTAACCGAAACATATACTCGTAGTATATATATATAATATAGGTTAAGACTATATGTAATAATCTTAAGTGAATGTATTAGTCGATGGAGACGACATACTAATATCATCTACACAAGTGTAACATACATATAAAAAATCTAAAACTAGAAATGAATATATATGTGCTATATGATGCTAACGAACAGAGGAAGGACTCGGTGATTTTCCGGCTGGGGAGAAACTGATCTGGTCAGGTTGAGACTTTGAGAGGAGTATTGCGTGTATGTGAATCTTGTAAAAATATATTACGTTTTTTCACAAAAAGTGCAAGTCTAAAAGTATGTATCGGGACCTTTCTTGGGCGTATATATGTAGGTTCGCCTTGCATTGAGAGGAAATCATATGCAACAAAAATTGTGTAGCATACGCTTTTTCTGCATGTGTTTCATTATAATGATTGCATTATGTCATTTACATAAGATAGACGATGATGTTTGTAATTAGGTTCATGTTAAAGTGTTGCATTGTAGTTTACAACCGTTCAAGTTATCTAATGACCTTGTACGATTTTTGGTTTTGATGATATACGTACGTAGAGTGATACAGTTTTACATACACAGATGAATGCTCATTATTGTCAAACATGTAAATGAATATGAGTGAATGATAATTTACTTTGAAGTACGAAGCTTAAGTTGAACTGCATATTATAAAGCAGTGATCGAAACACTCGTATCTTCTAGACATGTGAATTGCATGTCTAGTTAATAGCCGCAATGTCTCAATGAAAGGATAAAAAAAGCTTAGCCACGTCAAATGTGGTTTTTCCGATCTTTTCAGAAGAACAAAAATAGAAACCCCTCCCAAAGAAAGAATAGAAAAAAAGATGGCTGTAAGCTAGCATGCTCCTTACACCTCACAAGTTTAATTGATTACAAAGTGCTTTAGTTGTGAATGGAATGGCCAACTCCAGGACTATGTCCAGGCGTTGTGGGCCGAAAAGCGTCCACACCAGAAGGTGGTGGGACTTGGCTTGGGTTTGTGGAGCCATTATCTTCAGTCACATGCCTTTCCTCTGTGCATTTTTCAGTACACGTAGAGGTTTCAACTAGCTTTCTTGCTTCGCTCATCTGCAACAATTCAAGGCTAACAAAAAACATGATGAAGACACAACACAAAAAGGTTTTACCTAATCTTGCCATTTTTAATTAGAATGTAGTGAGTATAGCTAAGAGAGTATTAGCAAGGCTATTAGGGTTATATTTGACCCTTAACTAAGAGGAGATTGGCAAGTTATTTGATAATAAAGCCGTGGGTATATATAGAGATGAGGGACATGGAAAAGGCAACTGGGTAGCATGCTAGGCCCCAAACATTATACTCTCTCTGTCTTTAAATAAGTGTCCACTTTTGACTTTAAAAGTTATTTTTTAGCAACTTTGACCTTAACTATTTCTTATTGTGTTATATAATACTTGATGCAAAATATACGAATAGATTGAGTTTTAAATATATTTTCATTGATATAATTTTCATTAAGTATTATATAACACAAACAAAATAATTTGAGGTCAAAGTTGATAGAAAAAGACATAAAAAGTCAACAGTGAACACTTATTTAGAGACGAAAGGAGTAGAAATAAGGAATGAAGTACATTAGGTAGGCTAGGTGGTGCACAAAAGGATATGTCCTAATCAAGGACATTATTTGCTACTAGATACTCCATTCACCAAAAAGATATACCTTTAATCAATATATTAA